>PVLC010001771.1:43206-70201 GCA_004027655.1 Graphiurus murinus | reverse complement strand
CAGTGGCTTTGCGGTTGTCGGCGAAGCCATTTCCAGGGAGACATTTCCCACTGCGCTTGGCATCCCTGTGGGGGAGCATCCCTACACAGGAAGAGCTGGGTGCCGGCAGCGTCTGCCTTCCAGTCTCCTCGGCCAGCCCAGGAGCCCTGAGCACAGCCCGCGGGCCACCCCGGGCCTCTGTGGAGCGCCGGCCCTCATGCATCCTAAGTACTTACTGTAATTCTCTCTCCCCCTGGGATCTGCGTTTCCCACTTCCCTAGGCTTGCACCCCAAGTGCTTTCTCCCTGGTGCCCTGCAAAGTCCCACTCTCCCCAACGTTCAGGGCCCTGTTCAAATGTCACTTCCCGCAGAAGGTCACCCTTCATTCCTCCAGGCTGGAAATAACTTCCCTTCTCCACGCTCCTGGAATAATTCATAACATTTAGCGTATTGCTAACTCATTGCTTATTTATTGGCCTCTGTTGGGGACGTGTGGCAGAGAGCTGTATGTGTCTCCTGCCTCCCTGGACTGGGGTTGGATTTGGCTGTGGGGCAGGCTGTGGGGGCTGCTGGACTGGAAAGCTGAACTAACCCGGGAGTTCTGGACTACGGCTGCACCCTTGGACCATGGGGACACGTTAAAAAGACCAGTCCTACTTGGAGCTGGGCATGGTGGCACACGCTTGTAATCCCAGCATTTGGGAGGCTGAGACTGGAGGATCCGGGTTCGAGGCCAGCCTCAGCTACTTAGAGAGGCCCTCCGCAACTTAGCGAGACCCTGTTTCAAAATAAAGAATAATAAATAGGGCTGAGGGTGTAGCTCGGAGGTAGAATGCCCCTGGGTTCCATCCCCAATACCACACACACAAAAAAAAGACCAGTGCTACTTGGGAGGCTGAGACAGGAGGATTGCAGGCTCAAGGCTAGCCTCAGCAACTCAGCGAGGCCCTCTGCAGCATAGTGAGACCTTGTTTCAAAATTTAAAAATTAAAGGGAAGCTGGGCGTGGTGGCACTGGCGCAGGCTTGTAATTCCCATACTTGGGAGGCTGAAACAGGAGGATCGCGGGTTCGCTGCCAGCCTCAACTATTTAGTGAGGCCCTCCGCAACTTAGTGAGACCCTGTTTCAAAATAAAGAATGAAAAATAGGGCTGGGGGTATAGCTCGGTGGTAGAATGCCCCTGGGTTGAATCTCCAGTACCACAAAAAATAAAAAATAAATAAAAGGGGTTTGGGGGTATAGCTCAAAGGTAGAAAAAAAAAAAAAGATTGATGCCCAGTTCCTTCTGCAGACACAACAGAAGCAGAATCTAAACAGACAAAAGCTGGCTTCATCCAGTTTCTCCTCTCAGCTGTGCGCACTGGAGAATGACGAGAACCTCGGGCCTGGGCAGATGCCCCGAGCCGCTGTTCAGGCATCAGGCCTGCAAACTCCACCTAGGACAGGGAAGCGAGAGGGTCTGTGCAGGGGAGGCGGGGCACGAAGGTGTAGACACGAGGTCCTTCTGCCACCCTTCTGTCGTCTGTCCGCGTGCAGCCCTCCTTGGGCCTCCTCCATTCCAGCCTCCACCAGGGGAGGACCTCCGCTGACACGGAGTCCAGGGGCCTGGGCTTCCCTCGCCACTCACCACACCAGAGGCCTTTCCCGCAGTACAGAGGTCGCCCTCATCCATGGTCTTTGCCTTCCCTAATTCATTAGGTCAACCAGGGCCTGAAACATTAACTGGACCATTCCAGAAATAATTCCTAAATTCTAATTTGCACGCTGCTCAGAGGAATGGGATGAAACCGTCCCCCTGGACCAGAGCGTACCCTACCTGCCTATGGGTCATGCAGCCGCCACCTCTGTTACCACGTCAGCTGCTGTGACCTTACAGGACTCGTGTGCAAATTGCCCACTTGCTGGGCGTGGTGGTGCACACTTGTAATCCCAGTACCTGGGAGGCTGAGACAGGAGGAGCACGGGTTCGAGGCCAGCCTTGGCAACTTAGCAAGGCCCTCGGCAACTTAGTGAGAACCCTGTTTCACAATTAAAAAATAGAATCAGGCTGGAGGTATAGCTTAGCAGTAGAATGCCCCTGGGGTTCAGTCGCCGGTACTAAAAATAAAATGTAAAAGCTGTTCTCACTTCACTAAATAGTGTCCCCAATGAGAAAGAAGAGTCGTGGGGACAATTCAGATGCTCCAAAGAGAAGCCATCATGTGCGTCCTTTAAGTGAGAAGTAGAAAGTTCAAGACTTAAGAAGGAAAATATAATGTACACTGAGGTCGTCAAGATCTACAGTACAGCAAGATTTTTTTTTTTTTTCAGAGAGAGACCACGTTGACAAAACTTTTATTGCAGATTTTTACAATTGTTCTATTTTATTAGGTTTTGTTTTTTTTTTCGGATTGAACCCAGTACCACACACAAAAAAAAAACCTCCGAGCTACACCCCCATCCCAAAATATTCTTTATTTTGAAATAGGGTCTCACTAAGTTGTGGAGTACCTCACTAGGTAGCGGAGGCTGGCCGCAAACCGAGATCCTCTGGTCTCAGCCTCCCAAACGCTGGGATTACAAGCATACACCACCACGCCTGCCTTATTAGTAGGTTTTTTTGTTTGTTTTTTGCAGTACTGGGGATTGAACCCAGGGGCATTCTACCTCTGAGCTAGACCCCCAGTACTATTTTTTATTCTTTAGTTTGAAACAGGGTCTCACTAAGTTGCAGAGAGTCTCACTAAGTAGCTGAGGCTAGCCTCGAACCCAGATCCTCTTGTCTCAGCCTCCCAAGCACTAGGATTAAAAGCATGTGGCACCATGCCCAGCTTAGTTATTGTTGTTAATCTCTCTCTCTGTGTGTGTGTGTGTGTGTGTGTGTGTGTGAGAGAGAGAGAGAGAGAGAGAGAGAGAGAGAGAGAGAGAGAAAGAATGGGGATCAAACCCAGGGGCATTGTATCTCCAAGCAACACTCCCAGCCCTTTTTTTTATTTTTTATTTTGAAATAGGGTCTCCCTAAATTGCTGAGGGCCTTGCTAAGTTGCTGAGGCTGGCCTCAAACCCACGATCCTCCTGTCTCAGTCTCCCTAGTGCTGGGATTATAGGCATGCACCTGGTTATTGTTAACCTCTTGTTGTGCCTAATTTATAAACCAAACTTTATCATCAGTAAGTATGTATAGGCAAAAACATGCATAGTACATGTAGGGCTTATACTATCCCCAGTTTCAGACACCCTGGAGGATAAGGGGGGACCACTGTGATAGGAAACCTAACATTGAGACCTTACTGAGTCAGGCATGGTGGTGCACGCCTGTAATCCCAGTACTTAGGAGGCTGAGGCAGGAGGATCGCAGGTCCAAGACCAGCCTTCGCAATTTAGCAAGACTCTCAGCAACTTAGCTGAGAGCCTGGGACCCTGTTTCAAAACAAAAAATTTCAAAAAAAGGCTGGAGGTATAGCTTGGAGGTAGAATGCCCCTGGGTTTGATCCCCAGTGCTACAAAAAGGGGGGTGGGAGGGATCTATCAGTCCAAGACTCCCAGCTACTCTCGGGCTGCACTGCAGTGTGGGGCTCGCCCTGCCCAGCCTTCCTGGCTCCCGTTCCCCCTGCACACTGGTCAGGCCTCCTGGCCTGAGACCTGGCCCTCCTGGTCCTGCTCTCCCTCGCCTTCTATCTGCACAGACCTGCACTTCTAAGCCTAGCTTGGCTTCGGCCTCCCAGAGAGGCAGAACTGGTCCATCCTGGTTGTGTGAGTTGCCCCGAGACGTCCTCTGGTTTTCCTGGAGCAGCAGAGCGCAAGCACGTGCCTCTGCGAACCTGCAGTGTCTGTGGAGAGTGACATCCCCCTTGCAGGAGCAGGGCGAGGGCTCGAGCTGAGCGCCTGGCCCGTGCCCACCTGGATTCCAGAGTGGTCTCCTCACCTCCCTACAGCCTGCTCCCTCCCTTCCTTCCCTCCTCCCTTCCTCCCGTCCTTCCTTCCATACTAGGGATTGAACCCAGGGGCATTCTACCTCTGAGCCACGCCTCCAGCCTTCTTATTTCTTATTTTGAAACAGAGCCTCACTGAGTTGCTGAGGGCCTCCCTAAGTGGCTGAGGCTGGCCATGAACCTGCCATCCTCCTGTCTCAGCCTCCCAAGCACTGGGATGACAAGTGTGCGCCGCCTCACCCAGCTGCACCCTGCCCTGTCCTGGTGGAGCCCTCGAGGTGTCCAGGGTCAAGCACAGCCACACCCTGCTCCTGGGAGAGGAGGGGGGAACCTGGAGGTGTCAGTCACACCTGGGGACAGGGCAGAGGGTTGCTGATGCATGGACTGCAGTTGGCGCCGCCTGTCCTCTGTGCAGACAGCAGATTCGCTGCCACACCGAGCGTGGGGACTTGACAGGTGGCACAGCAACGGGAGTGGCTTCAGCGGCGCATACATCAACCTGGCACTGCGTTTAAAAGAAAAAGGCAATGTCAGACCCCGTGTGCCTGGGGCGGTGACAAGACCACCCATCTCCTCACTCCGAAGGCCAGGAGCGTGGCTAATTGTGTGTCTCAGAACCACAGGACTCCCCGGGGAGGCAGGGTGGCGGGGCCTTCTGGCAGAGGGAGGAGATGATCGGTCCATCTGGCCCTTGGAGCGAGAGCGGGCCAGGGCGGCCGCCACACAGGTGCCTAGCGAAGTGTCCCAGCAGCAGGTGCAGACACCAAGCTCGCCGAGGCTGAAGGGAATGTTGAATTACAGTCGACTGAAGGGGCGTTTTCTTTAAGAATTGTAGGCAGGAGCTCCAGATGAAGTTCCGAGTGGGGCTGGAGAAGGAGCCCGCAAGAGCGGGCTGGGGAGGGGAGGTTGGCGCTTTAACTGGAGGAGAGGCTCTCAGAGTTCCCTGAGGTGTAAAAATAATCGCCCGCCATATGGGGAGGATTTCCAGAGAAGCCAGAGGGCTGTTCATATCCCCGGTCCCCAGGCCGATTAAAGCGTGTAGCCTTGAGCAGGTTTCTGATCTACAGTGAACCTCCTTCCTCTGGCTAAAGCTGTATTTCTGAGGGTAGGGCCTGGCCTCTGGGCACATGGAAGCTTCATCAGGAGACAGAGAGGACCATCAAGAACAGGCCTGCTAGAGCTGGGCGCGGTGGCGCACACCTGTAATCCCAGTTCTTGGGAGGCTGAGACAGGAGGATGGCAGTTTCAAAACCAGCCTCAGCAAATTAGCGAGGCTTTCAGCAACTTTAGCGAGACTCTGTTTGAAAATAAAGAATAAAACATAGGGCTGGGGGTGTAGCTCAGAGGTAGAATGCCCCTGGATTCAATCTCCAGTAACACACACACACACACACACACACACACACACACACACACACACACAATGTTTAAAGCGAGAAACCAAAGAGGCGCACAGGCTTCCCCAGGGCAGGGCGGGCAGTTCTGAGTGGGAGTCACAGAGGGAACCATAGAAGATGTCCCAGAGGAGACGAGCAGGAACTCAGAGACACCGGAGACGTTTCAAAGAAAGGACAAATGGCGAGCCAGTCGTGGTGGTGCGCGCCTGCCATCCCAATGCCTGGGAGGCTGAGACAGGAGGATCGCAGGTTCAAAGCCAGCATTAGCAACTTAGTGAGACCCTCAGCAACTTAATGAGACCCTGCTTCAAAATAAAAAATAAAATAGGGCTGGGGGTGTAGCTCAGAGATAGAATGCCCCTGAGTGCAATCCCCAGATCCCCCCAAAAAAAGTCAAATGGTGTTTGGCTGGGGAGAGACCAGTGCATCCCAGATGGCCGGTCATGATGGGGGGGGGGAACCAGGTTGCTCAGAGGAGTGGGGGGCAAAGCTGGAAGACTTGGGACCCCCCCACCCATAGGGAGCCACACCTGCCTGTGGTCCCAGGCTCAGTGTTCTTGTAGATAGAAGAATGAATCCATCCAGTACTCACAGCAGTGGAAAGCAATTGATACCTATTGTGGTCCCCGGTGCACATCAGGTATAGGGCTCAGCAAAGCTGCATTACACACACACACACACACACACACACACACACACACACATGTATATATGGTACTGGGGACTGAACCATACATCCCCAGCCCTTTTTATTTTTGTTTGGAAACAGGGGTCTCACTAAGTTGCTGAGAGTCTCACTAGGTTGCTGAGGCTGGCCTGGAACCTGCGATCCTGGTGTCTCAGCCCCCCAGTTACTAGGATTATAGCCGTGTATCATCACACTCAGTTCTGGTCTGCATTTTTCTTTTCTTTCTTTTTTTTTTTTTTTTTTTTTTTTTTTTTTTTTTTTTTTTTTTTTTTTTTTTTTTTTTTTTTTTTTTTTTTTTTTTTTTTTTTTTTTTTTTTTTTGTGGCACTGGGGATTGAACTCAGGGGCATTCTACCTCCAAGCTACACCCCCAGCCATATTTTTTATACTTTGTCTCAGCCTCCCAACCCCTGAGATTACAGACATGCGCCACCACACCTGGCTTGGTGAGTATTTCTTGAGTGGAGTCCTCTGTTTCTGGCTCGATGACTCTGAGATGCCATTCTCAATAGTTTCCTAAGGCCTGATGCAAGCCGGAGAGAGGGGACACAGAGGGGCCCGGGAGCAAGACTGCACGGAGGAAGAGGCTCACCTTAGTCAGCACCATGTGATCGACGAGGTCTGCTTGTTGATAATGACCCGCCCCACGCTGTCCAGCCTGGGAGAGCTGCCATCTGAGTGTCCTGCGGCCCCATCTCTGCCCCCGATTCTCTCTTCCCCTCTCAAGCTGGTCCTATCTCTGTCCAGATCCCCCGCTGATCCCCACTGTGGCCGGGCTTGCATCCCAGGGTGTGAAGTGCCCGTCTGTCCCTGGTCAGCACTGGAGCACCTCCAACCCCGGCAGGACAGAGCTTCCTGCCAAGAAGAGGCGGCTGCCCTGAGGGTCTTGCTTCAATAGGAGAGCTAATAGGACAAGCGTGAGACTCTGCACTGCGTATTGGAAATCAATTTGCTCCTTGAAGAGGCGTTGACTAAACATTTAAGGGATTTTCTGGGTGACCTGTGGCTAATGTCTTCCTTTACCCCGTGTTCAAAGATGCTGGTAGATGTCTTATTTGGGTGGGACGTAGCTTTGGGGAAGAATCACCCGCAAAGGTGACTTCACCCAAGGTCACAGCCTCTGGGGACCGGGCAGGAAGCTTCGGGTAGCCCTGGGGCCATGAGAGGAGGACTCTTGAACTGTGCATACTCCCCCAGAGGCTTAGAAAAGAGGGTGGGCTGCCTCAAATCTGCATGAAATGGGCAGGTTTGAAAACCTGTAGGGCAGGAGGCTGGAGGAAGGGGTACCAGATTGGGCATCACGAAGTCTCTAAATTCTATGGGGCAAATTAGCCCCTTTCCTCCTCTGGAATAAAAAGGAAGTATTTGGGTCTATGACCAATGTCCAGTGATGACTTCAAATCAGCATCGCCAGGAAAGAAACCCAGGATTCCTGCAGAGGCGGGTGTATACCACAGTAAAGAGTCCACCAAGAACTACTAACAACTGTAACCACTGCCACACAGCCAGGGGCATTTTAACATCCTCGCTGGACTGTTACTCTTAGTAGCCTCAGCTTATATACGTATTATATCAAACATTTTAAAGCTTCATATTAAGTGTGTGTGTGTGTGTGTGTGTGTGTGTGTGTGTGTGTGTGTGTATGTGTGTGTGCTTGGCTGTGAATAGTAACTTTTTTTTTTTTTTTTTTTTTTTTTTTTTTTTTTGTGGTACTAGGGATGGAACCCAGGGGTGTTCTACCTCTGAGCTACACCCCCAGCCTTATTTTGTTGTTGTTGTTGTACTGAGGATTGAACCCAGGGGCATTCTACCTCTGAGCTACATTCCCAACCCTATTTTTCATTCTTTATTTTGAAACAGGGTCTCACTAAGTTGCAGAGGGCCTCACTAAGTAGCTGAGGCTGGCCGGGAACCCAGAGATCCTCTGGTCTCAGCCTCCCAAGTACTGGGAGCCCGGCATATAAGCATGCACCACCACACCCAATTTAGGGGCCGGGTACTTTACATAGGATAGAGATTTGTTTAAAGCTGTGTGTCACCGTGCCTCGTGGCTTTGTCCTTTTTTGGGGGGGGGAGGGGTTTATTAAGGATTGAACCCAGGGGCATTTAACCTCTAGACTACACAACCCAACCCTTTTTATTTTTTTCTGTTGAAACAGAGTGTTGCTAAATTGCCTCAAACCTGCAATCCTCCAGTCTCAGCCTCCCACCTAGTACTGGGGTTAAAGATGTGCCACCACGCCCATCTGACTTGGTCCTCCTTTGAAAACAAAATGACCTCCACGTCACCGTCCCCCGATGCCGGATGCCGCAGCCGGTGACAGCACCGCTGCGCTCAGTTCCTGGCTCTGTGCACGGCCGCCCTCGTGGCCTCTCCCTCGTCCTCCCCTTCATGTCAGGAAGCCAATAAGGAAATCCCGGTTTCCTGGCTTCTCCTCTTCTCATCCCACAGACCTCCCGAGGGCTTCTTGGCAGCCGAGGAGTGCGGGTGGCCGCTGGGATGCCGGCAGACGGAGCCGGGCCAGCCTGGTCTTGCAAGCGGTTTGCTCATGAGCACTGCTTGGTCTGTGCTCCTGATTATCAGGGCAGCCGACAAGAGTCACGGGGAGGCTGAAGCCACCCCGGCATCCATGGCCCCAGGCCGAGCTGGATCTGCGCTGCCGTGGCTGCTGCTGCTGCTGCTAAATCTCCAAGCCTCAGGACCCACAGCCCCTTCCCGGCCCTCCTGGGCCACCTGGTCCTGCGGTTTGGCTTGTGCCCAGCTGAGCCACGGCCTCAGGGAGCGCCGAGCAGGTCTTGGCAGAGGCGACCAGTGTTGAGTCAAATCAGAAACCCCCAGCGCGAAGAAACTGCACTGTTGTTCGTCTCTGCAGGTTTAATCCTACTTCCTAAGCGCACTTTGCAATTTTTGTCTCTGGCACAAACAGTTCCACAGGAACGGGATGGTGGCTGAGCCCCGTGGCTCTGTCGTGGCTCAGCACACTACCTTTTTGTGGGCCCTTGGCCTCCGTGGTGAAAAGAATTTCAACATGTGCCAGTCAGGGACAAAGGCAACCTATCGAGACCCTCAGTACCACAAATGAGTGAATGAATGAATGAATGAATGAATGAAGCTGATTTGAACACACCCTCCCCAAGGGAGGGTCTAAACCCATCATCAAAAGCTTTTTTTTTTTTTTTTTTTTTTTGCAGTACCAGTTGAACTCAGAGGCATTCTACCTCTGAGCTATACCCCTAGCCCTATTTTTTTATTCTTTCTTTTGAAACAGGGTCTCACTAAGTTGCAGAGGGCCTCACTAAGTAGCTGAGGCTGGCCGCAATCCTGCGATCCTCCTGTCTCAGCCTCCCAAGTCCTGGGATTACAAGCGTGCGCCACCACGCCTGGCTATCAAAAGCTTTCTAAGCAGGCTCTCCCATTTTCTACTTCGTTCGTTAATGAGTTAAATAAACGCTTGACACGTGCTTATTCTCTATTAGTTTAAGCATCAGGTTTTTCTCTTCTCGACATTATTTTTTGACAGCGTCCTCTCCTAAGTGTGATGAAAAACCGTGGAGGGTTCTAAGCAGGCAACAGCCATAATTAAATTTGCCCGTGGACGTCAATGTTAATATACTTCCGTGAAAATTAAGAGAACCAGGCTCCTATTTTTACCTTGAAAAGAGGAGGATTTACCTCTTGGAAAAAAAAAATAACTGGTTTGGCCAAGAACCGGCCTGCTGGGTTTTTTTTTTTTTTTTTTTTTTTTTAATCAGCGTGGGTTATTACAGGGTTTTTCTATAAACACAGGAGACTAATGATTGTGGTATCCATTTTGTTAAGATTGAGAGCAGTCGGCAATCATTTATTGTAATGGGACCTAAATGGATGAACTCCACTTATAATTAAAATGTTTGACAAAAGCCAAGCGTGGCGACGTGCACCTGTCATCCCGGTATTTGGGAGGCTGAGACAGGAGGATCACAGGTTCAAAGCCAGCCTCAGCAACATAGCAAGGCTTTCAGCAACTGGTTTCAAAATAAAATATAAAATAGGGCTGGGGTGTAGCTCAGAAGTGGAATAGCCCTGTGTTCAATCCCTAGTACCACAGAAAAGGGGGGAAATTCCAGTGCCCCCCTTCTATAGGTTATCAAATATGAATTTAAAATAATCTGTTTGGAAAAGGGTTGAAATTGCACATGCTGATTGGAGGGTGAGAGAGACAGTGTTGGGACCACAATTGTCATCGAGCTCTTGATCAGAATACTGGTGACAGCTGCTCTAGCTTGGATTTTTTTTTTTTTGAAGGGGGGCTACTGGGATTGAACCCAGGGGCATTCTACCTCTAAGCTACACCACCAGCTCTCTTTTATTTATTTACTTGTATGTTTGTTTTGAAATAGGGTCTCATTAGGTTGCTGAAGGTCTTGCTAAGTAGCTGAGGCTGGCCTCAAACCTATAATCCTCCTGCCTCAGCCTCTCAAGTACTGGGATAACAGGTGTGCACCACTACTCCTGGGCTGGTTTGGATGTTAAGTGTCCTCCAAAGGACTGTGTGTTGAAGGAGGAGTCTTCAACTTGGTGCTATGGGGAGATGTTGAAACTTTTGTTTTGGGGCCTCTTGGAAGATATTTACGTCATTGGAAGCACCTTTGAAGGGAGCTGTTGGGCTGAGGAGGTGTAGAGCAGAGGCAGAACACTCCTAGGTTCAATTCCCAGTACCAGAATGAAGAAGAAGAAGGAGGAGGAGGAGGAGGAGGAGGAGGAGGAGGAGGAGGAGGAAGCATGGTCCTCTCTTCTCCCTCCCTTCCTCTCTCTCTCTCTCTCTCTCTCTCTCTCATTCTAGTGATTGAATCCAGGGACATTCTACCTCTGATCTATACCCCCAACCCTATTTTCTTATTTGGAAACACAGTCTCACTAAGTTGCTGAGGCTGGCCTCAAACCTGTGATCCTCCTTTCTCAGCCTTCCAAATACTAGGATTATAGGCACGTGCCACCTTGCCTGGTTCTGTATCTTTCTTTAAATGTATCTTCTTTCCTGTAAATGTATCTTCTTTCTTTAAAATGTATCTTTTTTTTTTTTTTTTTTTTTTTTTTGCGGGTACTGGGGGCTGGCCGTGAACCCAGATCCTCCCGTCTCAGCCTCCCGAATGCTGGGATTACAAGCGTGGGCCACCATGCCCGGCTAAAATGTATCTTTCTTTAAATGTATCTTCTTTGAAATATATCTTCCTTCTTGAAGGCCTAGGGGCCAGGGTATCTCCTGGGTACCACCTTGCAGTTTGCTGTTCTCAGGTAACTGTGGTTTTGCTCTTGGATGCCAATTCTGTCTTCTTTATTTCCAAGCTTTTCACTGGAGCAGGATGGTGAGGTGGATGTCACAGTTCCCACACAGGGAACGACATATTATGTTAACTAACGTATGATCTGGAGCTACGCAGACCCAGCTGGAGGCTCCTCCACTCCCTGCGGGTAATCTTGGGCAAGTTGCTTTGACCCCGTGAGCTTTGATTTCCTCATCTGTAAAATAGGGATTAATCATGGTCACCCCATTCCAAGGTAGTAAGAATACACACCCTTGCTCTCCAATCCTGTGTCTGTGGCAGACATCACCAGTCGATCACAGCACGCGTTCAACTAAGTTCAAAGTGGCCTCAGATTCATTCTTAGTCCAGGTATTTAGGGCATCCAAACCGATCCAGCAAGCTAGATTTGAGTTAGACGCCTGGCCACCAAGTAGTAGGGGCAAGATTGTAAGGCAGGCAGTGTATCTCTAGAACGCAGATTTTCAGCCTCCTCTCTCTACTGCCTCCAGCAAAAGAAACTTCTAGCCAGAATATTTTAATTAATTAATTGTTAATTAATTAATTGTTAATTAATTAATTAATTTTATAGTACTGGGGATTGAAGCCAGGGACATTCCACCTCCGAGCTACACCCTCAGTCCTATTTTACTTTTTATTTGGAAACAGGGTCTCATTAAGTTGCAGAGGGCCTTACCACTAAGATGCTGAGGCTGGCCTTCAACCTACAATCCTCCTGTCTCAGCCTCCCAAGTACTGGACTTGCAAGAGTGCCCCACCATGCCCAGCTAGGAAAAATTTGAAATTCTAAGACTGAACCAAGGGGGGGTTAAATAATCACATCGGCAGTGATTTGAAGAGCACGAAATTCACTTTTTTTTTTTTTTTTTTTTTTGGTACATGTGTGTGGGTTCTTGTCAGGAAGGCAAAAAAAAAAATGGAGGAAATTAAAATGTCTTGAGAAGATTTCTTTTTATAATTAAGCCTTCCTTGCCTGTTTTCCGTTCCCCACGCTGACACATTACAGCAATAAACACAGCTTGGAGAGGCAGTGCTCCCGCATTATGTCAGTGGGTGAAGGATTGGGGAGCTTCTTGGGGTCCTTGCTGTAGTCAGCTGTTTTCCGGGCCCTGCATGCCCGTCTCTGAAGCTGCCCAAGGCACAGGGAGTTGCCGCCAGGATTAATAGATATGTTCCCCTCTAAAGGGCACCTGTCATTTCAGTGTCTCTGAAGAGGAAAGTGGTCCTTCCGGGAGGGCAGGTGGAAGACAGTCCCCTTGCGCCCTGGGTAATTTCTCATTGCCTTTTGAACAAACCAGAAACAGGGAAAGTCGTGCCAGGTGTGGTGGTGCATGCCTGTCTCCTCCAGTACTGGGGAGGCTGAGACAGGAGGATCGCAGGTTCCCGACCAGCCTCAGCGACTTAACATGGTTCTCAGCAATTTAGGGAGACTTTGTTTCAAAATAAAGTAAATAAATAAAAATAAATAGGGCTGGGGGTGTAGCTGAGAGGTAGAACTTCCCAGCACCACAGAAGGGAAGGGGTCTTTAGCATCCTGTCTGGGGGATCCCTTTCTGGAAGTTGGACTTTTTTTCTTTTTTAAGCAAGGATGACGATCAAAGGGATTATCCCTCATAAGCCAGGATGTACTCGGGAATGAAAAAAGTCCCAGCATGGACTTGCCAGAGGGTAGAACCTTCAGACCCAAGAGAGCAAGGTAAGGGTCAGTCCTGATTTGACCAGTGACCTCGGACAAGGCCCTTCAGTTCTGCAGCTTCAGTTTCTTTATCTATAAAACTAAAGAAAAGAGCAGGATGTGGTGGTGCGCACCTGTCATCCCAGTACTTGGGAGGCTGAGACAGGAGGATGGCAGATTTGAGGCCAGCCTCTGCAACTTGAACCTCAGCAACTTAGCAAGACCCTGTTTCAAATTTAAAAAATAAAATAGGGCTGGGATGCAGTTGGGAGGTAGAATGCCCCTGGGTTCAATCTCCAGTACCACAAAAAAATGGAAAGAAAGGAAGGAAGGAAGGAAGAAATGTGTAAACCTTATAGATTTTCTCCCCCTCCCTCGTGTGTGTGTGTGTGTGTGTGTGTGTGTGTGTGTGTGTGTGTGTGGTACTGGGGATTGAACCTAAGGGCATTCTACCTCCAAGGTACACCCCCAGCCCTATTTTTATTCTTTATTTATTTATTGTGGTACTGGGGATTGAACACAGGGGCATTCTACCTCTGAGCTACACCCCCAGTCCTATTTTTTTATTCTTTATTTTGAAACAGGGTCTCACTAAATTGCGGAATGCCTCATTAGGTAGCTGAGGCTGACTGTGAACCCGGATCCTCTGGTCTCAGCCTCCCAAGTACTGGGATTACAAGCGTGTGCCACCACACCTGGCTCTATTCTTTATTTTGAAACAGAGTCTTGAATCTGAGACTGGAGGATCCAGGTTCGCGGCCAGCCTCAGCTACTTAGTGAGGCCATTCGAAACTTAGTGAGACCCTGTTTCAAAAATAAAGAACAAAAAATAGGACTGGGGGTGTAGCTCAGAGGTAGAATGCCCCTGGGTTCAATCCCCAGTATTGCAAAAAAAAAAAAAAAAAGAAAGAAAGAAAGAAAGAAAGAAAGAAACAAAAGAAACAGAGACTTACTAAGTTGCAGAGGGCCTCACTAAGTAGCTGAGGCTGACTGTGAACCTGGATCCTCCGGTCTCAGCCTCCCAAGTACTGGGATTATAAGAGCGCATCACCACGCCTGGCTTCCCCTTTATCTTTTTTTTTTTTTTTATTCTACCTCCAAGCTATACCCTCAGCCCTACTTTATTTATTTTTATATTTGTTATTTATTTATTTAGTGGTACTGAAGATTGAACTCAGGGGCATTTTACCTTCGAGCTATACCCCCAGCCTGATTTTATTTTTTTATTTTGAAACAGTGTCTCACTATCTCACTAAGCAGCAAAGGGCCTCACAAGGTTACTCAGGCTGGCCACGAACCTGCCATCCTCCTATCTCAGCCTCCCAAGTACTGGGATTACAAGCATGCACCATCACACCCTGCTTTATTTTTTTATTTTTATTTTTTTGTTTGTTTTGCTTTGTTTTGTTTTGAAACAGGGTCTCACTAGGATGCTGAGGGCCTTGCTGAGGCTGGCCTCTAACCTGTGATCCTCCTGTCTCAGCCTCCCAAGTACTGGGATTACAAGCATGCGCCATCGCACCCGGCTCCTCCCTTTTTTTCAAGGAAAGTACACAGGATCTGTCAGGGTGTAAACCGCCTGGCATAGCGGCCCAGGAAGCAGTAAATGCGTGGCACTGAGAGCGCCAGGGTTAAAGGAAACAAAGTTGGTAAAGGCGCCCAAGCTCTCTGCCCCCCACCCCATGAGAAGCAAGCCCGCTGCCCCCACTGGACTTGCCCACCTCTAGCAGCCCTGGTGTGAGGCTGAGCCAGGCCTCAGGCAGCCTCCATGCTCTCTCTTGGGTCCTCTCCGTGGCCCGGAGCTGTCGTGTGTCATCACCCGAGCTGCGCTGGCGAGGCCGCACCTGAGCCCTGCAGGCCACGGTCCTGGCTGAGCGTCTGCCTTCCTGCCAAGCATGCCAAAGTGAGGCCGGAGCCTCCAGTGAGCCCCCCTGCCAGCTGAGCTCCACCACCACCACCACCACCACCACCACCCGGCGGCCGGCGCTGCGAGCATGGAGCCGCCCAGGAATTCAAGACACAGCAACAGCGGATTGCTAATAGACTGTCCCTTTCTTTACCTCTTCCTAACCAGCTGTTCCATCCTTAAAAGTTCTCCAAGCCTCGGTCTCCTGCCCTTAAATGGGTAAGGACAGTCCCAATACACACACACACACACACACACACACAATGTTTTACAAACTTGATCACATCTTTGTGTGTGTGTGTGGTGCTGGGGATTGAACCCAGGGGCATTCTACTTCTTGAGCTACACCCCCAGTCCTGTCTTATTTTTTATTTGGAAACAGGGTTTTGCTAGGTTGCTAAGAGTCTCTTGCTAAGGCTGTCCTTGAACCTGCATTGATCACATAATTTTACTTCTTTCTCTTTCCTTCCTTCCTTCCTTCCTTCCTTCCTTCCTTCCTTCCTTCCTTTCTTTCTTTCTTTCTTTCACGTGTGTGTATGTGTGTGTGTTAGCAGGGATTGAACCTGGAGGCATTCTATCTGGTATTCTATCTCCGAGCTACACCCCCAGTCCTATTTATTTATTTATTTATTTATTTATTTTTGGCGGTACTGGGGATTGAACTCAGGGGCATTCTACCTCCAAGCTATACCCCCAGCCCTATTTTTTATTCTTTATTTTGAAACCGAGTCTCACTAAGTTGCGGAGTGCCTCACTAGGTAGCTGAGGCTGGCCGCGAACCCGGATCCTCCAGTCTTAGCCTCCCGAATGCTGAGATTATAAGCGTGCGTCACCACGGCTGGCTCCCCAGTCCTATTTTTTATTCTTTATTTTGGAACAGGGTCTCACTAAGTTGTGGCAGGCCTCACTAAATAGCTGAGGCTGGCCGTGAACCCAGATCCTCAGGTCTCAGCCTCCCAAGTACTGGGATTATAAGCATGCGCTACGCTACCACACCCAGCTCCCAGCCTTTTTAAAATTTGTTTTATTTTATTTTATTTATTTATTTTTATTTTTATTTTTATTTTGCAGTATGGGGGATTGAGCCCAGGGGCATTCTACCTCCAAGCTACATCCAGCTCTATTTTTTATTATTTATTTTGAAACAGAGTCTCACTAAGTTGCGGAGTGCCTCACTAAGTAGTTGAGGCTGGCCATGAACCCAGATCCTCAGGTCTCAGCCTCCCGAATACTGGGATTACAAGCGTGCGTCACCACGCCCGGCTTTTATTTTATTTTATTTTATTTTATTTTATTTTATTTTATTTTATTTTATTTTTTGAAACAGGGTTTCTCTAGGTTGCTGAGAGTCTCACTAGGTTGCTGACGCTGGTCTTGAACTTGTGATCCTTCTATCTCAGTCTCCCATGTACTGGGATGACAGGTGTGTGCTACCATGCCTGGCTCCTCTTTAAGCTTGGTTCTTCTTCTACAACAGACAAATAGTATTACTTTGGCCATAGGACTATCACTGTGTTGAGATTTGCTTCGTGGAACCAGCTACAGGTGATTCACAAATGATGGCCGCTGGTGTTATTTTTAAATTACTGATAATTGCTTTTCTTTTAGATGTCTATGAACGCCTAATGCTTTTTAAATTTTTACTTATTTATTTATTTATTTTGTGGTACTAGGGATTGAACTCAGGGGCATTCTACCTTCAAGTTACACCCCTAGTCCTATTTATTTATTTATTTATTTATTTGGTTTAGAAACAGTGTCTTACTAGGTTGCTGAAAGCCTCAGTCCATTACTGAGGCTGTCCTCAAATCTGCGATCCTCCTATCTTAGCCTCCCAAGTATTGGGATGACAGGCATGCACCAGCACATCTGGCAATGCCTAATGCTAAAAATAAATAAATAAATAAAAACTGGGTGGAAATGTCATTATTCTTCAGATGAAAAAGAAACAAAGCAACTCTCAAAAAGGCCTTTCTGTGGGTTAGAATTATTTTGCGGAAAGTGTCAAGTCACTGTAGAGAATGAAAAATATCTTCCACTTTTGAAAATGCTGCTACAGTCCCCAAATCCTCTCTCCTAAATGCACTCGGAGGCTGGAACTACGGGGAGAGAATGGCGCTCTGCCTGGAGGCAGGGTCCCC
The DNA here is from genome assembly GCA_004027655.1 of Graphiurus murinus. Classification (NCBI taxonomy): domain Eukaryota; kingdom Metazoa; phylum Chordata; class Mammalia; order Rodentia; family Gliridae; genus Graphiurus; species Graphiurus murinus. The sequence continues at coordinate 53,201 of PVLC010001771.1, read as the reverse complement.
CCCGAGCTTTCTGCCCACATTTAGAACACGTGGCTGAGGACACAGTTTTCAATTCCTTGCCTCTTTATCCGGTTCAGCCCCGAGTTCTCCTACTTTTTAGCACCCCTCCCTGGTGTCATGAAAGGGTTTGGCATTCGGGCTACGCCTGACTCAACCTGAACGCAATCTGGGTCCCTGGAGACATGCACCATGCTTGGGCTGGGAGGAAGGCTTAAAGCTTGCACACCCTGGATATTACACTACAGCAACTGAGAAAGTGGAATCCTGGACTTAGCCACTGGCACCTGGAAACAGGCACAGCTGGTCACAGCTGCTGGGAAGGAAAAAACAAAAACTCAGAAGGAAAGGAGGCTCCTCCGGCTCACTGGGAGACCATGGATGCCAGACCACGGTCTTCCCGGAAAAGGTGTGCTGGAGTTGGAGTTTACACTCCCACAGACCCTGCTGCACACTGCACAGGCTCCGCAGGTCCAAGCCGGAGACGCTGAGCGACTCAGGGACACGCCGTGCCCAGGTGCACCTCTGGATTGTGGTCCCAGAGACAGAAGGCCAGCGCTTCTTGGTATGTCACCTGTCACCCTTCCCTCAGGGGGACTTGGTACAAACCCGCCTCACCTACATGATCTCAAGCAATTACCCGAGGCCCCAGGCCTTCCCCATCAAAGAGAGGGACCCGTTGGGCCAGAATGCCCCTTGCTGTGGTCCCAGGGAGAAGAGAAACCAGTGTTCTTACAGTTTGCGGGTGGTGTGATGTTTCTGGAGGATAATTTGATATTTTGAATTAACAGTTTTTTTCCTTTGGTATTGGAGATTGAACCCAAAGGTATTCTGCCTCTGAGATATACTTCCAGCCCTATTTTTTTTTTTAAACAGAGGCTGAGGGTCTCACTAAATTGCTGAGGCTGGCCTTGAACCTGCGATCTTCCTGTCTCAGCCTCCCAAATATTGGGATTACAGGCATGTGCCACCATGCCCAGCTTAAATTGACAGTAGCCCCTCCAACTTTAGGCATTGATCCTAAAGGGTTTTGACTAACGTGCAGAATTTTGTTTGTACCAGAAGGAAAAGATTAAGAAAACACGTCTGAACATAGAATTCAGTCTGTCTCCAGAACTGAAACTTTCAGTAAGCTCCTGGCCTTAAACCTGTGATTCTCCCGTCTCAGCCTCCCAAATACTGGGATTACAGGTGTGTGCCACCACTCCCAGTACAGAAATCCAGATGATTTCTTTTCTTTTCTTTCAGTACTGGGGATTGAACTCAGGGGCATTCTACCTCCGAGCTATACCCCCAGCCCTATTTTTTTTTTTTTTTTTTTTTTTTTTTTTGCGGTACTGGGGATTGAACTCAGGGGCATTCTACCTCCGAGCTATACCCCTAGCCCTAGTTTTTATTCTTTATTTTGAAACCGAGTCTCACTAAGTTGCGGAGTGCCTCACTAGGTAGCTGAGGCTGGCCGCGAACCCGGATCCTCCGGTCTCAGCCTCCCGAATGCTGGGATTACAAGCGTGCGCCACCACGCCCGGCTCCCCAGCCCTATTTTTTATTCTTTATTTTGAAACAGGGTCTCACTAAGTTACGCAGTGCCTCACTAGGTAGCTGACACTGGCCTCGAACCCGATCCTCAGGTCTCAGCCTCCCGAATGCTGGGATGACAAGCATGCACCACCACGCCCGGTGGTGATTTCTTTTGAAGGTCTGTCTACAACTTCCTGGAGCCACTTTGCCTTCAAGTGCAGAGTCAAAAGTACCCGGGATTTCCATTGGTACCAGGCAGCCTTACCAATAGCTGTCTGGTGCCCAAGTAGGAAAGTCCAGCTTCTTTGCTGTGGGGTGCGACAAACCCTTAGGCACACTTTACACTCGAGAGCTGACTCGCCTAAGTGCCCGGGGCTGCCCCCTCCCCGCCCTTCTCCCCGCCACCACCCTGGGGAGCACTTCTTTAACCAATGGCTCGCACACGGATTGCTACCTCCTCGCGGTGCACCTGTCAAGTCTCCAGGGCTCACAAACCTCAGCTGTTCTGTAAATATTTGTTGTCTGAGCCCACGGATATATGAATGGGTGAGCGAGCTGGGAATCACCGGCAGGTAGAATCCAAACAGGTTATTATACTAATTACGGGCTGTCTGCTTTTTCTTTCCCATTCGCCTCTGTAAAGCAAGTTGGCCCCTGGGGGAAATTTCCCCCAAAGCTTTGGAAGCGGGCCAGGGTGTCTTCTGGCCAGGTTCGTATGCTTCCTAATTGGGCAGGCCATTAGAGGGTAAGGTCATCTCCCCGGGGAGGAAAGAGTGGCCTTATCACGCAGGGACACGGCCCCGGGGTAGGGACAAAACCATGTCCATCTGCAAGCCCTATTGTCACTACAACAGCTGGAAGGACTGACCGTTCTGGAATACATCAGCCGAACCTTTGACCTGCGCTCCAATTTAATTCACTCTCTCCCCTCCATTAGCCGGGGGGAGGGACAGGAAGGCAGAAGGGAGAGGACATATTTTATTGTTATGGCATTTTTATTCTGAATGACCTTCTGGGTCAAACCCACTGTCCCTTCATGAATTATGCATAGAGGAGCCTTTATTCCTTCTCTAATGGATTTAGTTACATTCATCTCCTAGAAAGATTGGGGAAAAAAAATAAAAAGTATTTCAACTAAAATTAGTTCACTTCTTGCCTTATCAGCTGACCTGTCCCCAATCGGGCGATTCGTTTCATGACCAGTGTTGGAATTCTCAACCTTCTTAGGGTTTTAGAAATCACCCATCCGCACCCCCCTGAAGATGTACCGGAAGATGGTCCCTTGTACAGAACCAAGAACTCAGAGCTGGGAAATGACTCGTCCAAGTTCACACAGCTAGTGAGTGTCGGTGGTTGTCCAGGGATACCCAGGATGGGAAGATACTTTATTCACTGTATTTCAAGTGCAGTGTGTTCTTGCCTGCAAGGGAGCCAAAAGCGGGAATGTGGTTGCCATAGCTACAGAATAAACTTCTTCAGAACCCAGTGGCATCAAATAACCACTTGTGGATTGTATTCCTAGAGTCTAAAGATTGGGAGTCCGTTAGGGTACCATGCCTGTGGTTTCTCTCTGCTCACCACGAATAGGAACTCAGCTAGAAGAATCGAAGGCTCAAGGTTTATTCATTCACACAAGTAGACGTTGCTACAAGTAGGTGCTGTCTGCACGCTGTAACATCTGTGTGTGGCCTCCCTGTGCGGACTGGGCTTCCTCACAACATGGCGGCTGGATCCCAAAGGAAGAGGTCCTGAGGTTGGTGGGCTCTAGAGACACTCAGCGCCACTTTCATAGCATCTATTGGTCACAGCGGTTGCAAGACACAGTCCATCCAGCTTCCAGGGAGGGAACCTGGGCCTTGCATCTCAGAGGAGGCAAGAGTCCATCAGTGCCAAGGGGCTATGCCTTGGTCCAGTCATCTTTGGAAGAGACAGCCTGCCTCGACAGAGTTGGGAAGTCTCTATTTCGCGTCTGTGTCTCGCCTTCAAGATTATAACGGCCTGCAGGGTAAGGCATGTGTGCATCCCGCGTGCTGGCTGGGGCACGCGTGTGTTCAGCACAGACTACATCTGATGCAGGGTCGGTGCACTTTAGTTTGCAAAATGAGTGTGAAAAAGAGACACACCACCAATAAGCAACACACCTACTTTTTTTTTTAACAGCAGAAATGGTGACAATGAGTCCCTCATGAGGCCCCAGAACCCAGCTTGGGAGGTGGGAGTTAACAGAGACCCCATCGGTGCGCCTCCAGGGATGTGCGACAGCTAAGGGCGGATTCCAGATCTCCGGCCACACCAGCCTGCGTGTACGACAACCGTGCCAACAATGCAAACTCTTGTTCGTTTGTTCAGAACATGAATTAATCATGCCAGACAAAGTCCCGGCCGCCGCTGGCCCCCATTTTGCTGTGTTAGCAATAAACGTGCCTTCATGCCAGCAGTGTCACCACAGGGAACAGAGGTTCTGAGGCCAGGAAGTGGTGGGGGGTCCTGTGGGCACCCCTGGGAAAGGAAAGGGACAAAACATCTCTGTTCTCCACAACTCCCTCCTCATGTCAGCCCCCCCCCATCTTCATCCCTATTTTCTCCTTTTTGCTCTGAGCACCCCTTCTCCCTAAAGCTTTCCATTCCCTGGATTCTATTTTTTTTTTTTTTGGTGATACTGGGGATTGAACCCAGGGGCATTCTACCTCCGAGCTATACCCCTAGCCCTATTTTTTATTCTTTATTTTGAAACAGGGTCTCACTAAATTGAGGAGTGCCTCACTAGGCAGCTGAGGCTGGCCTCGAACCCGGATCCTCCGGTCTCAGCCTCCCAAGTGCTGGGATTACAAGCATGCGCCACCACGCCCAGCGGTCTTCCCTTCTTTCATTTTCTCTTTTTCCTGCGATGCCTCTTCCTCCCTCCTCCCCAAGGACTTTTATCCCATGGTTCCAGTGTAATGAGAACTTCGAGTGTAATACTGAAAGGCAGCCGAGCTCTGCCAATAAATCCTCTAATGCTTGTTCATCCTGGTTTAAGAATTTAATCAACATCCTTGAAATACTTGCAGTTCACTTCATGGAGCCTTGATTTGAATGTCGGAAACCCTCTTCCCTGCTCCTCCTCTTCTTCTTTCCGTCCTTCCCTGTTTCCCTTTCTTCCTTTCATTTATTCAGTTCCCAGGGGGCAAGAATCAGGGCCCTCAGAATCCCTCCACGAGAGAGGATATGGGCTGGTGGGAAGAGGGGGACTCTTGTTTTTGTTTTCTTGATGTATTTATTTTTATCTTTATTTGTAGCGCTGGGGTTAGAACTCAGGGCCTTGCACATTAAGTAGGCAAGTGCTCTACCACGGAACAGTTGGAAGAGAGGGTCTCTTGTTTTTACTTTATTCTATCTTATTTTATTTTATGTATTTATTTTTGCACTGCTGGGGGTAGAACTTGGGGCCTTTCATATGCTAGGCAAGTGCTCTTCCACTGAGCCCCCCAACTCAGGTATGTATGTATGTATGTATGTATGTATGTATGTATGTATATATGTATGTATTTATTTATTGTGGTACTGGGGATTGAACCAAGGGGTTATTCTACCTCTGAGCTACACCCCCAGCCCTACTTTATTTTATTTTATTTTTTATTTTGAAACAGGGTCTTGCTAAGTTGCTAATGGTCTGGCTAAGTTGCCAACGCTGACCTTGAACCTGTAATCCTCCTGTTTCAGCCTCCAAGTACTGGGCCTCCAGGCCTGTGTCACCATGCCCAGCTATTTGTTTTTTAATTTATTTATTTTGAGACAGGGTCTGGCTAAATTGACCAGGCTGGCCTTGAACTTGTGATCCTCCTGCCTCAGCCTCCGCCAAGTAGCTGGGATGATGGGCATGCACCACGGCACCTAGCTATAACCCTTGGTTTCTAGATTACAGAGTGTAAGAGCATAGATGTTAGCTAGTGGTATTCCAATTTAGCTGAAAGAAAGAAAACAGTGGAGATATGGGGAGCAGCAAGTGCCTTGTTTGAGGCTCTGCATGCAGTAGTCTCTGAAGACCACGCACCTCGATCTTGCCCGTAAATGTCTGTTTGGGCTTCCGCCAGTTGGGGCTGGGTTTTCTCTCTCCCAAAGAATGTGTTCTGACCAGTGCATTGAGTCCTTGGGTTCACTGAGGAGCCCTAAAAGTTGGTGTGAAGCTCTGGAGTGCAGAGGTGTGCCACGCTGCTGTCGCTGCTGGGTAACAGGGCTGCTACTCACCATTCAGGGACCTGAGCGACCACAGTGGTCCCACTCGGGAGCCTTAACCAGCTCAAGTTCTCCTTCCCTACCTGCCCCCGGGGGCACCCATGTCCCCCAGGGCTCTCTTGAAGTGACAGTGGAGCAGACAGAGACCTGAAGGATGTGACTACATTGATATCCAAATGTGGAAGACCAGTCCCCACCTAGCCCATGGATTTCCCATTTATTTTTTCCACAGTGAGTGACTGGGGCATGACACATTACCCCCCAACTTAGTGGCTTAAAATAATCAGCTCTACTATTCCAAAGCTGCTGTGGTCAAGCGTTGCTGGTCAGATCTACCTCAAAGCCTCACCTGACGCCTCATGGCTGAGATGGAGCAGTTGCCATGGCAGCTTTGGCACCGGTGGATGCTCTTGTACCTCCTTCCAACATGGCGGCCGTCTTCTTCACGGTGAATGGGCGAATCGAGAGGAAGGCGGAAGCTGCCACGTTTTCACGACGTAACCCCGGAAGTTACACCGTGTCCTCTCTGCAGTGTTCTGCTGAGGGACATAGAGGGCCCTGTGCACAGGAAGAGGCTGTACAAGGAGCACAATTCCAGAAGGTCTGGGGACCTGGGAACCCACGTTGGAGGGTGGCCATTTTGCAAAGGGAGTGGTGTTATCACGCAGTATCAAAATGTCAGCAGTTTCTTTTGTAGTCTGCTGGGAATTACCTCCTTCCCAAGGAGGCCTTCGGATGCTCTGGATAACGTGGCACCATCGAGGCACCGAAAAAGCACTCTTTCCTACAGCTCGAAGGCACTCTTTGCAGAGGCTGCCAATAGCCCCTTAAATAAACCAGCGAAACGACCAAGCTAATTTGCTGGTCTGCAACTTCTTGGCATGGCTGGAGATTTCCTCCTAAACACTAGCTTCAGCTTGGCCACCTGCCAGCACAGAAGGCCTCTCATGAACTCAAATGAGACGCGTCAAAGCACCTTGGAGAGCCGGGGAGGTTTGTCTGTTGGACTCAAAAGAGTCTCAGGTACTTGGGTTGGCTGTCTTTTTTTTTTTTTTTTTTTTTTTTTTGGTTATTGTTGTTACTGGGGGTTTGAACCCAGGGGCATTGTACCGCTGAGCTACACCCTCAGCCCTTTTTATTTATTTTTAAATTTGCAACAGGGTCTTGCTAAGTTGCTGAGGGTCTTGCTAAGATGCTGAGACTTGTTTCAAACCTATGCTCCTCCTGTCTCAGCCTCCCAAGTACTGGGATTACAGGTATGCGACACCATGCCCGGCACTTAGCTGTCTTTTAACCACCGTCGTGTTAACTGGTGGGTCTCTGGGCCTTCCTCTCTGTGCTTGAGTTTCTCTCTGTAGGAAAAGTAATGATAACCCTGATTCTTAGCCAGGCGTGGTGGCGCATGCTTGTAATCCCAGCATTCGGGAGACTGAGACTGGAGGATGCGGGTTCGCGGCCAGCCTCAGCTACCTAGTGAGGCACTCCGCAACTTAGTGAGACCAGGTTTCAAAATAAAGAATAAAAAATAGGGCCGGGCGTGGTGGCGCACACTTGTAATCCCAGCATTCGGGAGGCTGAGACCGGAGGATCCGGGTTCGCGGCCAGCCTCAGCTACCTAGTGAGGCACTCCGCAACTTAGTGAGACTCGGTTTCAAAATAAAGAATAAAAACTAGGGCTGGGGGTATAGCTCGGAGGTAGAATGCCCCTGAGTTCAATCCCCAGTACTGCAAAAAAAGAAAAAAGAAAAAAACCCTGATTCTTCCTGACTCACAGAGCTTTACTAGGTTTGGATGAAGTAGTGTAGCATTTCCATACCATACCCCATTAATCCTGGAGGGCTCTGTGCCTTGGTGAGGGTAGAGAACTCTTAGACCAAGGCCGCCTTGCCCCGCTGTTCTGGCCCACAGGATGCACACCCTCCCACTTTTCCCCAGAGAAACACAGAGAATCAGCACCCCATGGATGAACCCAGAAATCAGCAACGGCATTTAGAGAATGCCAAGTTTAGCCAGACGTGGTGGTGCATGCCTACAATCCCCGTACTTAGGAGGCTGAGATAGGAGGATCGCAGGTTCAATGCCAGCACTTTGGCAACTTAGCAAGACCCTGTTTCAAAATAAAGAATAAAGAGAGCTCAGGTGTAGCTTGGGGGTAGAATGTCCCCTGGGTTCAATTCCTGGTAAAGTAAGGAGAGAGAGAGAGAGAGACAGAGACAGAGACAGAGAGAGAGAGACAGAGAGAGAGAAAAGAGAAGAGAGAAGAGGAGAAGGAGGAGGAGGAGGGGAGGGAAAGAGAGAAAGAAAGGGAAAGAAAGGAACAGAAAGGGAGAAAGGAAAGAAGGAAGGAAGGAAAGGAGGAAGGGAGGGAAGAAAAGAAAAGAAAGCAGAGCTTACCTGGGCGAAGTCAACCCCCGTGGTCAGCCAGTGGGTATAAGCAGGCTTTGCAAATTCTTCCCGTCTGTGCGTCCTGTGGGACTCTGTGGCTTGGGAACAGCTCCTTAGACCCCGCAGGCCAAGCCAGGGCTATAACTCACTCCTCCCCCCAGCGCCCCGTCCTTAATTGGGCCAATCTGTCCGCCTGACACCCTGTGTGCTGGTGCTTTTTCTCCACGAAGCCCTCTCCTGTCACTTGACAGATTTTCCGCTGTCACAGGTGCATTTTTCAAGCACACTCTTTCGTGAGTCACCAGCCAGGTTTCTGCTCTTCTGAAACCCACCGCATTTTATAATTTCCAAAGCAGTTTCTGAGCCTGCCGTCACCCTTCTCAGTCTCCCAAGAACTGGGATTGCAGGTATGAGCCACCATGCCTGGCTCTTATAGCTTCTAAAATTATACAGCTAAGACTCCGTGGTGCACACCTGTCATCCCGGCACTTGGGAGGATGAGGCAGGAGGATTGCACGTTAGAGGGCAGCCTCAGCAACCTAGTGAAACTCTCAGCAATTTAGTGAGACCCTGCTTCAAAACAAAAAAATAAAACAGTGCTAGGGGTATAGGTCAGAGGTAGAATGTCCCTGGGTTCAATCCTAGAACCAAATAATAATATTAATATTAATATTAATAATATAGTTAACACAACTTTATTGTAAAAAAATCAGTTGTTACAAATAAGTAGAAGAGGACAATTTAAAAACTCCCACCGGCCAGGCATTGTGGCGCACGCTTGTAATCCCAGTACTTGGGAGGCTGAGGCAGGATGATCACAGGTTCAAGGTCAGCCTCAGCAAGTAGTGAGACTCTCATCAACCTATGAGACCTTGTTTCAAAATAAAAATAAAATAGGGCTGGAGGTATAGCTCAGAGGTAGAATGCGTCTGGGTTCAATCCCCAGTGCCACAAAAACAAAACAAAACAAAAACTCCAAGCCGGGCGTGGTGGCGCACACTTGTAATCCCAGCATTTGGGAGGCTGAGACTGGAGGATCCGAGTTCGAGGCCAGCCTCAGCTACCTAGTGAGGCACTCCGCAACTTAGTGAGACCTGGTTTCAAAATAAAGAATAAAAAATAGGGCTGGGGGTGTAGCTCGGAGGTAGAATGCCCCTGAGTTCAACCCCCAGTACCGCAAAGAAAAAAAAAAAAAAAACAAAAACTCCCACTGAGATGCTGTACTGGAGATTGAACCCGGGGCATTCCACCTCTGAGCTACACCCCTGCCCCTATTTTATTATTTACTTACTTAATTACTTGCTTGCTTGCTTTTTTTTAGTGGTACTGGGGATTAAGCCCTGGGGCATTCTACCTCCGAGCTACACCCCCAGCCCTATTTTTTATTCTTTATTTTGAAACCGAGTCTCACTAAGTTGCGGAGTGCCTCACTAAGTAGCTGAGGCTGGCCTCGAACCCGGATCCTCCGGTCTCAGCCTCCTGAATGCTGGGATTACAAGCGTGCGCCACCACGCCCGGCTCTTACTTACTTATTTGCCTGCTTATTTACTTACTTTTTTAGTGGTACTGGGGACTAAGCCCAGGGATATTCTAACTCTGAGCCATACCCACAGCCCTATTTTATTTTTTACTTTGTTTTTTTTTTTTTTTTTCAATACTGGGGATTGAACCCAGGGGCATTCTACCTCTGAGCTACACACCCAGCCCTATTTTTCATTCTTATTTTTTTGTTTGTTTTTTTTTGTTTTTTTGCGGTACTGGGAATTGATCTCAGAGGTATTCTACCTCCGAGCTATACCCCCAGCCCTAGTTTTTATTCTTTATTTTGAAACCGAGTCTCATTAAGTTGCGGAGTGCCTCAGTAGGTAGCTGAGGCT
>PVLC010001771.1:27500-43106 GCA_004027655.1 Graphiurus murinus | reverse complement strand
CCGAGTCTCATTAAGTTGCGGAGTGCCTCAGTAGGTAGCTGAGGCTGGCCTCAAACCCGGATCCTCCGGTCTCAGCCTCCCAAATGCTGGGATTACAAGCGTGTGCCACCACACCCGGCTTATTCATTCTTTATTTTGAAACAGGGTCTCACTAAGTTGTGGAGAGCCTCACTAAGTAGCTGAGGCTGGCCGTGAACTTGCCATCCTTCTGTCTCAGCGTCCTAGGTACTGAGATTACACGCATATTTTTTTACTTTGAAATAGGGTCTCATCAAGTTGCTGAGAGTCTCACCATGTTGCTGAGGTTGGCCTCAAACCTGTGATTCTCCTGTCTCAACCTCCCAAGTACTCACACTACAGGCGTGTACTCCTGACTCAACCAGGGTCTTAACCACCTTGGTTGCAACCAAGAATTTATGCAGCAGTCCAAGGGAGAAAAGGAAGCTTGGTTCACAGCGCCCCCTGGCTTACGTACCATCCCAACAGGCTCACCAGAGGGTCAGGCCAGCTGCAGAGATTCCAGATGAGCCTTCCTTAGACATTCACTCTGGGGCAGGGGATGGGGGGAAGCTTTTGGGGTTAAAGTATAGCATCCACCCTCCAGGAATTCTGGGTAGCAGAGACACACCCCCAAAGACATGTCAGGGTATAAGAGAACCATCTTCGGGTGGCCGGTGTAGACCGGGACCCTGTGCACACTGCAGGGACAGGGGTCATCTCAGGACCACCAGAGGTCAGGGTGGGGGTCCTCCGGTCCCTGCCGCTTCCTGGAGCTCCTAACCCGGCCCGAGGCCTCCCTCCCACAGATACCTCTGTATCTTCCTGTCTCGTCCCCCAGCAGCTACCAGATGGCCCCCTAGCTAATCTGAGAACCCATCCAGGCATCCCGAGGTCTACCCAGAGCTTCGACTGCAGGACCACAGACAAAGAGCTACAGGCCGGGCAGATCACCGTGAACCGGACAGACCGGTGTTTGTGCACTAAGCTTATGCAAGCATTCCTTACTGCCCAGAGGATATATACTGTCACCTATTTTTGTTCTGCAAACACAGTGTTCTTTGAGTCTGCTTTTCCATTTTCTATTCACTTTTTTTTTTTCCCTTTGGAGGGGGGCAGTACTGGGGATTGAACCCAGGATAACTCTACCTCTGAGATGCACCCCTAGCCCTTTTTATTTTACTTTATTTTTTAAATTTTGAAACAGGGTCTCACTAAGTTGCTGAAGGTCTTGCTGAATTGTTGAGGCTGGCCTTGAACCTGTGATCCTCCTGTCTCAGCCTCCTAAGGACAGCACCGTTACAGGCATGGATCACCATGTCCAGCTCAGACATGTCAATTTTCATGTGAACTTTCTCCACTTGCTCATGTTGACAGTGACTTCCAATTTGAAGGAAGAAAATATATATATATGTCCAGCGAGCCAACCAAAGCACATCTGTGGGCTGTATCTGGCTTGCCAGCAGCTAGATTATGAAATCAGATCTACCCTGAAGGCTGATCTCAGCTCCAGACTGTTCTTGCCGCAGGCAGCCTCCAAAGCTCAATTCTCATGAAAGCAAGGTGGATGTGGTCGTTGGGAACAGACCGACTCACTAAGGACAGACCAACCCACTAAGTTGCTCAGGCTGACCTCAAATCTGCGATCCTCCTGTCTCCGTCTCCCAAGTACTGGGATTAGAGGCCTGCTGCACTGTGCCCAGGTTGCTTGTTCTGTTTTTGAAACATGATCTTGCAAAGCTGCCAAGGCTGGCTGTGAACCTGCAGTCCTCCCGTCTCAGCCTCCCAAGCACTGGAATTACAGGTGAGCACCACCGCACCGGGACCTCAAGCTCTCTCACGGGGGCGGAGTCTGGGCGCGGGCCAAGGAGAGCTGCCTACAGGTTTGTTCCATCTGAGAAGCAAAGGGATTTGAAATGAGCCCCATAGGGACCGCACAGCGCACATTCTTGTCACCACGGTCCCACATCCTCGCAGCAGTTGCTTCCCCCGGGGCCCGGACAGCAAATCTCCCCGGTTTTTCAGAGGTAAACAAACCGTGATGCATGGACCTGCCCTTCTAAAGTGCGTGTGCGTGTGCGTGTGCAAGTGTGCTGTTGTCATTCTCCATGCTCTGAGGGTGTGCCCGGCCTCTGCCCTGCCTGGTGTGGCAAGGGAAGCCAGAGCCCCCCAGCGCTAGGAAAGCCACAGCTGGGATTTGAGTTCATGAAGAGCGGAGCCTAGCCAGTGGCACTCGGCTTTAGCATTATCCTGGACAAGGCCGTTAGCTCCTGTAATTAAGGGGCTATTCCAAGACACACTGTCCCCCAGGGAAATACCCATCTGGGTGTTCCCCACTTTTTTTTTTGGTGGTCCTGGGGATTGAACTCAGGGGCATTCTACCTCCAAGCTGCAACCCCAGCCCAATTTTATCTTTTGTTTTGAAACAGGGTCTCATTAGGTGGCTGAGAGCCTCATGGCTTGCTGAAGCTGTCCTCTAACCTGCAATCCTCCTGTCTCAGCCTCCCAAGCGCTGGGATGACAGGCTTGAGCCCTCGGGCCTGGCACCTGGGCAGATCTCTATTCCTTGTGACCACATGTGGCTTACTGTGCAACGACACAATAGCTTCCCCTCACCCATCCCTCCCTCCCCTCCAGAATTTCTACAGGAATTAGAAACACTATCTGGCTTACCTAGGAGTCTTGGGAACATTATATAAGCAGATTTGCAGTCCAATCAAAACCCTTCATACCTAGGGGCTTAGCAAGGATGCTTTGCATATGCAGAGAGGGCTTTGTAGAAGCAACCAACTTGCATTCCAACATCCTGAGAGTTTCTTAGAAAAAGGATAGGCTGGCCCTCCGCAACTTAGTGAGACCCCGTTTCAAAATAAAGAATAAAAAATAGGACTGGGGCTGTAGCTTGGAGGTAGAATGCCCCCAGGTTCCATCCCCAGAACTGCAAAAAAAAAAAGTAAAGAAAAAGGGTTGGCTCGCCGGGCGTGGTGGCGCACGCTTGTAATCCCAGCATTTGGGAGGCTGAGACCGGAGGATCCGGGTTCTCGGCCAGCTTCAGCTACCTAGTGAGGCACTCCGCAACTTAGTGAGACTCGGTTTCAAAATAAAGAATAAAAAATAGGGCTGAGGGTATAGCTCAGAGGTAGAATGTCCCTGAGTTCAATCCCCAGTACCACAAAAAAAAAAAAAGAAAAAAGAAAAGAAAAGAAAAAGGGTTGGCTGCTTGGCCATGGTGGCGCACGCTTGTAATCCCAGTACATGGGAGACTGAGACAGGAGGATCCAGGTTTGTGGCCAGCCTCAGTTATTTAGTGAGGCCCTCCACAACTTAGTGAGACCCTGTTTCAAAATAAAGAATAAAAAATAGAACTGGGGGGTGTAGCTCGGAGGTAGAATGCCCCTGAGTTCAATCCCCAGTCCTGCAAAAAATTAAATAAATAAATACATAAAATTAAATAGGTCTGGGGGTGTAGCTCAGAGGTAGAACCCTCCCAGGTAACATTCCAGCACTAAACAAGAGAGGAGGGGGTGAGGGTGGCCATTTCTGTGACCCCTGCACCTGATCCTCTCCTCCTTTCTCATCCTACCTGGTTGAGTCACCTCTGGGTGGCAGGCACTGCCTCCCTCTCCCCCCCCCCCCCCCCCCCCCCCCCCCCCCCCCCCCCCCCCCCCCCCCCCCCCCCCCCCCCCCCCCCGCTCCTAGGTCCGCTGTGAATGCTCAGCGGGTTCCTGTGCCAGGCGTTGCGCCGACCAGACGCAGACTCGCTCCCGGCCTGTCACCGCCCCTCGCGGGAGCCGCTAGCGTCCACGCCCCATTTTACAGACGAGAACACGGAGTCCCAGCCGAGCACCTGCAGCCGCTGCCTGGGGTTTTTACCAGATCCGCCTCCCTCCCTCTCAGTGACAGGAGCGGAGCTGCCGAGGTGTCACGCCTGCCAGCAGGCCTCCGGAACTTGGCTTTTCTCTTTCCCTCCTCCCCCGAGAGCGCAGCTGCCAATCTGGAGCGGAGCCCTTCCCGAGAAAGCCCAGGAGAGCAGCCAGATGTCCACTCACCTGCCAGCCAGATGCCTGGGCGGAGCCGGGGGTGGACGGGCCGCGGGCCTGGGCCCCGGGCTGTGCTGCGGCCGGCCGCACAGCCCAGCCCGCCTCCCTGCACTGCGGGCTCAGGAGGCTAAAGAATTAGTGCAGGCGGCCGCCTCCCCTCCCGCCCGGCTGCAGCTCTGGAAGTTCTGAAGGCTTCTGTTTCCTCCCCACCTCCCGGTGTGTGGTAAGCAGAATTCTGAGGACCCTCCCACCCCAGTGGGCTCGCCATGTGTAATTCCTGGGGCTGTAGATATAATGACCTCACTCTTACAGTTAGGTGATATCGTACAGCCCTGTGTACCCACGCCAAGACACAGAGACGACCAAAGTGCGCCCGATGGGTCTCAGGGACCCTCTAGAAGCTGAGTTTTTGTTGTTGTTGTTTTGTTTTGTTTTATTTTTGTGATACTGGGGATTGAACCCAGGGGCATTCTACCTCTGGGCTACACCCCCAGTCCTATTGTTTATTCTTTATTTTGAAACAGAGTCTCACTAAGTTGCAGAGGACCTCACTAAGTAGCTGAGGCTGGGCGCGAACCCGGATCCTCCTGTCTCAGCCTCCCAAGTACTAGGATTACAAGCGTACATCACCACACCCGGTCTGAAGCTTAGTTTTTTGTTTTGCTTTTTTTAAAATCTGGTGACAGAAGAGGAAATGAGAGATGAAGAACTGGAGAAAGATTTTTTTCTTTGGTGGTACTTGGGATTGAACTCAGGGACATCCTACCTCCAAGCTACACCCCCAGCTCATTTATTTATTTATTTAAATATCTATCTATCTATCTATCTATCTATCTATCTATCTATCTATCTATCTATCTATCTATCTATTGTTTTGAAACAGGGTCTCGCTAGGTTGCTGAGAGTCTCACGATGTTGCTGAGGCTGTCCTTGAACCTGCGATCCTCCTGCCTCAGCCTCCCAAGCACTGGCACGGCAGGTTTGCGTCACCATGCCCAGCTGGGAGAAGGATTTGACTCATCTTCTTGGGCTTGAAGATGGACGGGGCCTTTGTGGCCAGAGATGGGGACAACTTCTCGAGGCTGAGACTGGCCCTGAGCTGGCAGCCAGCAAGGACACAGAGCACAGGCCCACAGCCAAGGGGGCAGGATGAACTTCGGGGCCCATTCTTCCTCCCGGTTTCATGGCTCAGTGCAAGGGCAGCAGGCTGCAGCCCTCTGTTATCCCGGCACTCCCCCGGACGCTGATCTATAGAACTATGAGCCCATGATGACTATTGCTTCTAGCTGATGAGCCTGTGCTAATTTGTTTTGCAGGAATAGAACATGGACAGACATTGGATATCTAGTAACCCATCCGGCCGCCCCCCAACCTGCTCTCACCGCAGAGTCAGCCGGGCATGGCAGTGCACGCCTGTTATCCCAGTACTTGGGAGGCTGAGACAGGAGGATCGCAGGTTTGAGGACAGCCTCAGCAAGTAGTGAGACTCTCCTCAACCTAAAAGACGCTGTTTCAAAATAAAAATAAAATAGGGCTGGGGGTGTAGCTTGGAAGTAGAATGTCCCTGGGTTCCATCTCTGGTCCAAAAAAAAAAAACCTCAGAGTCAGCTCCAACTCCTCTGTTTCTTGTAGCCCCTTTATGGAATCCACTAGCAAATTTGTTCAACTCCCCCTTCGTAACATATGCAAACCTTGGCTACTTCTCACCACGGAATGGACCGGTCCCTGTCCTTTCTGTCCTAACAGCTCTGTGGGTCGTCATAGCAACGCCCCAATCCTGATCCTCCCAGGCAGGAGGGGAGGGTGCTCCTGGGCAGAGCCTGGCTGCTCTCCGCTTCATCCCTAAACACAGACTCAGAAGGCTCAGAGGGCTCAGAAGAGGGGGCTGCATGCGGAGGCCTCACAGGGGCAGGGGACTGTCAAGTTCTGGCTACCCTTGGGCGGCCGCCTGGTGGATTTCTGGATTTGGCCATTGTCAGCTGGGAGGACCGCAGGCCTGTTTCTGAATCAATCATGCTCGTGAAGTCGTGCAGTAGAGTGCTTTGCAGGGCTCTGGATTTTATTTATTGTTCAAAGTTTTGAACTGAGAGTGAATAATGGTTGTTGATGGAGACGGGGGAATTCCCGGGAGGGCTAGAAGGACTCACGGGCCCCTGGAGTGGCTAAGATGAATGGCTTTCAGGGCAGCGTGAGACCACCTCACCCTTCACCCTTCCTCTGCCTTTCCTGGGGCCCCAGTCTCCTCACCAGGATTAAAAGATAACTTGCCGGGAGTGGTGGCGCATACCTGTCATCCCAGTACCTGGGAGGCTGAGACAGGAGGATGGCAGGTTCAAGGACAGCCTCAGCACCTTAGTGAGACCCTGTTTCAAAATAAAAAAAAAAAAAACAAGGGCTGGAGGTGTAGCTTGGAGGTAGAATGTCCATGTCTGTGGGTTCAATCTCTAGCACCCCCCTCCAAAAAAAAAAAGAAAGAAAGAAAGAAAAAAGAGGCCATGTGTGGTGGTACATACCCGGCACACCCATACTCCCAGTATGTGGGAGGCTGAGACAAGAGGATCGCAGGTTCAAGGACCACTTTAGCAACTTAGCGGGACCCTGCTTCCAAATAAAGAATAAAATAGTGCTGGGGGTGTAGCTTGGAGGTAGAATACCCCTGGATTCAATTCCTAGCACAAGAGAGAGAGGGAACTTTTTTTGATTAAATGGTGAACAGTACATTGTGTGTGACTCACTTGTCAATCCAAAGCAGAGATGACACGCTACGGTCGTGTGTGTGTGTGTGTGTGTGTGTGTGTGTGTGTGTGTGCACTAGTGTTCACCTACACGGTAGGAGCCGTTAGTTAACACCTGAAAGATCACAGCCCCACACTGCAGCGGAATTCGCTTCAATTATCCGCCCTAGCACTGCACTCACGGGCGTGCTCATTAGGGTGATGGATTTCCAAAGTGGTTTTCCACTGATGCGAGAATGGCATTCAGGAAAGAAAAAGCCTGGAAATGTCTTGCGAGATGTTTGCCTGGTCTGGCCATTGCAAACACACCTGGCTGGGCCAGCTTCTTCTTCTCTTGGGAAGGTGCCGGCCCTGGAAGTCCAGCCAGCCCTGCGTCCAGGTAAGAGTTGATTTTATCACCCACCTAACTAGCTAAACGCTGCGGTGACTGTACTGTCTCATCTACCTCGGATGAACTTCTCGTGACAGGGGCTGTCGAAATGCCTGAAAGGAGTCAGGCACGATGGCGCACGCCTGTAATCCCAGTACTTGGGATGTGGAGACAAGAGGATCACAGGTTCGAGGCCCACCTCAGCAACTTAGCAAGCCTCTCCGCAACTTGGTGAGACCCTGTTTCAAAATTAAAAATAAGCCGGGCGTGGTGGCGCACGCTTGTAATCCCAGCATTCGGGAGGCTGAGACTGGAGGATCCGGGTTCACGGCCAGCCTCAGCTACCTAGTGAGGCATTCTGCAACTTAGAGAGACTCGGTTTCAAAATAAAGAATAAAAAATAGGGCTGGGGGTGTAGCTCAGAGGTAGAATGCCCCTGAGTTCAATCCCCAGTACCGCAAAAAAAAAAAAAAAAAAAATTAAAAATAAAAGAGGGCTGGAGTTGTAGCGTGGAGGTAGAATGCCCCTGGGTTCAATCCCCAGTACCACACACACACACACACACACACACACACACACACACAAATGAAATAGAATAAAACAAGAAGAAGCAGGGCGTGGTGGCCCACGCTTGTCATCCCAGTACTTGGGAGACTGAGACAGGAGGATCGCAGGTTTGCGGCCAGCCTCAGCTACTTAGTGAGGCCCTCTGCAACTTAGTGAGAACCTGTTTCAAAATAAAGAATAAAAAAATAGGGCTGGAGGTGGAGCTCAGAGGTAGAATGCCCCTGGGTTCAATCCTCAGTACCGCAATCCTCAATACCGCAAAAAATAAAACAAGAAGAAAAGAAAGAAAAATCTGGAAGGAGAGAGAGCTGAGATGCCGGGGCGCAGAGACTGTCCCTTGCGCGACGGGCTTCGGGTCAGAAATGGCTCTCTTCCATGTTGCCACCTGGGAAACGTGCAGCCATCAGGAACTTCTGTCTGCCGGAGGGTTGGGAAGCAGCCCTCTCACACCTTATTGTTTGGATAGCAAAACCGCTTGGGCTCCTTTGCAAAAATCGCTCCGCTCCATGTAAGTAGAATTACAACTGAATCAAGGAGCCACTGGCCGCCTCTGGCTTAACATTCTAACATGAACGGCATGTGATGACCAGAGGCAGGAGTGTTTGGGGGGAGAATCCAGAGCTATGGTCGATGTGACAAGGTCCAACTCAGAGGGCGGGTGTATGTTTGTAAACAGAGGAACAGGTGGGGCATAGGAGAAGAGGAAGCTAGATTGGTGGAGGAATTGGATTCAATTTCCTTTGCCGGGCGTGGTGGCACATGCTTGTAATCCCAGCATTTGGGAGGCTGAGACCAGAGGATCGGGGTTCACCGCCAGCCTCAGCTACCAAGTGAGGCACTCTGCAACTTAGTGAGACCCTGTTTCAAAATAAAGAATCAAAAATAGGGCTGGGGGTGTAGCTCAGAGGTAGAATGCCCCTGAGTTCAATCCCCAGTACCGCAAAATAAATAAATAAATAAATAAATAAATAAATAAATAAATAAATAAATAAATAATAAAATAAGGATAAGAAAAGCCATGGATCTTTCTAGAAATGGCATGGCTGAATACGATGATCTGGAGTCCAGACCTCAGACCAGGACTTGAAATCTGCGGTCTTTGTAAACTCAATGGCCTGAGGAGTTTCTTAACCTCTCTGAGCAAGCTTTGTCTTGTACTCTGCGGGGTAGCACCTTCTTACCCTCCTGTGACCTGTGGTTCAGGCAAACGGACTTGAAAGCACTTTGCAAAGATGTTCAGATGGAGTGGGACCTTTGCACCTACCGGCCCTGCCGGATACTTACACAGCCTCAAGTTACAGCAGAAAAAATACAGGTTGCACGCCTGTAATCCCAGTACTCAGGAGGCTGAGACAAGGATCGCAGGTTCAAGGCCAGCCTCAGCAACTTATTAGCGAGACCCTGTTTCAAAGTAATAATAAAAAGGGCTAGGGGTGTAGCTCAGAGATAGAATGTCCCTGAGTTCAATCTCTAGTACCAAAAGCAAAAACAGATCTTAAGTACCAGCTGAGAGTTTTGGAATCAGGACCAGTGTAGGACCAGGAACTCATGTTAATAGCTCTGCAGAGCTGGGTATGTGCACACCTGTAATCCCAGTACTTGGGAGGCTGAGACAGGAGGATCACAGGTTTGAGACCAGCCTCTGCAGCTTAGTGAGACTCTCAGTAACCTAGGGAGACCCTGCTTCAAAACAAAAAATAAAAAAGGGCTGGGGGTGTATCTCAGAGGTAGAATGCCCCTGGGTTCAATCCCCAGTATTTCAGTAACACACACACACACACACACACACACACACACACACACACACCTCTTCAATGATTGTAATGAGCAGCCAGGTTAGGGAATAGGTGCTTCTTCAGAGACTCCTGGGTCTCACACTGTGCTGCCAGCACCACTGCTTCAGGCGCCCCAGGGCCTGCTTTTTATGGGTAGTACTCATACATCATTATCAGAAACCTCAAAGGCCCGGCAGAGCATCACACTGAAAGTCTGTACTGGGAGTCATTAATTCCCCAGGGACCAGATCCCCCAACAGCAGGAAGACCTGAGAGCTGCCGTGTGGACCAGGGTCCCTGTTGTCTGTGGGTGATGCAGGACCAGTCTCCTACTCTTTCATTTCAATCATGCGCACGTGTGTGTGTGTGTGTTGTGGGGTAGGGGGTACTGGGGACTGAACCAAGGGGCTTTCTCCCTCTGAGCTACACCCTTTATTCCTTTTTATTTTTTATTTATTTATATATATTTTTTGTGGTACTGGGGATTGAACTCAGGGACATTCTACCTCCGAGCTACATCCCTAGCCCTATTTTTGAGTCTTTATTTCGAAACAGGGTCTCACTAAGTTGCAGAGAGCCTCACTAAGTAGCTAAGGCTGGCTGTGAACCCAGATCCCCCGGTCTCAGCCTCCCAATACTCCTTTTTATTTTGAAACAGGGTCTCGCTAAGTTGCTGAGGGTCTCCCTAAGTTGCTGAGGGTCTCCCTAAGTTGCTGAGGGTTTCCCTAAGTTGCTGAGGCTCTCGCTAAGTGTCTGAGGCTGGCCTCAAGCCTGTGATCCTCCTATCTCAGCCTCCTGAGTACTGGAATTACAGGCGTACCCCACTGTGCCCAACTTACATGTACTTTTTAAAAAGATGAGTGACATGTATTCTTCGTAAAGACATCAAACGCAGTTTTGGTGAGACGCTCACCCTCTCTCCCACCCCCAATCATTCCAGGGTGCCCAGCAGAGTCCAACTCAGGGGCTTGGTCTACAGAGGAAAGAGTGGAGATGGAGGCTCTTTGCAAACTCTTCTGTGCGTGTGGACTGCCTCGGGTTGAGGGGCTTTCAGTATGCAACTGTGAGACTTAGATGTGCATGTGGGTGTTTAATGCAGGAGGTAGTGACCACCTGTCCTGGTTTATGGGGGACCCTCCAGGCTGTGGGGAAGGTGACCCCTGGGAGCAAGATAGAGCAGGGGGAAATGAGATTGCAGGGGCAGGGTAGCTGTGGGCAGCTAGCTGGGCTTCCTGTTTGGGGACCTTTAGGGGTGCTTTAGGACCATCCCACCCAAGGGGCTTTTCCCACTGTGAGTCCCTGAGGGTGACCACCCTCTGCAGCCCTGGAAAAGCCCAGCAGAGATCCAGGCCCAGTAACATAAATAGGATGGAGGTGGGGCACCAGTAGTATCTGCTACGAGAGTATTTTGTGCATTCATATATTTGTTGTTTCTACAGTACTGGGGATTGAACCCAGGGGCATCCACCACTGAGCTGCATCCCCAGCCCTTTTTATTTTATTTTGAGACAGTGTGTCTCTAAGTTGCCCAGGCTGGCTTCGAACCTGCAATCCTCCTGCCTCAGCTTCCCAAGTAGCTGGGATTGCATGCACGTGACACCATGCCTGGCTCTATGCATATATTAAAAAATAAATAAATCAAACAAGGTGGACATGGTGGTTCACATCTGTCATCCTAGTACTTGGGAGGCTGAGACAGGAGGATCAAAAGTTCGAGGCCAGCTGGGCGTGGTGGCGCACGCTTGTAATCCCAGCATTCGGGAGGCTGAGACCGGAGGATCCAGGTTCGAGGCCAGCCTCAGCTACCTAGTGAGGTACTCCGCAACTTAGTGAGACTCGGTTTCAAAATAAAGAATTAAAAATAGGGCTAGGGGTGTAGCTCGAAAGTAGAATGCCCCTGAGTTCAATCCCCAGTACCGCAAAAAAAAAAAAAAAAAAAAAAGTTCGAGGCCAGCCTCAGCAACTTAGTGAAGCCCTCCGCAACTTAGTGAGACCCTGTTTCAAAATAAGAAATAAAATAGGGCTGGGGGTGTAGCTCAGAGGTAGATGCCCCTGGGTTCCATCCCCAGTGCCACAGTAAAATAAGATAGAAGTCCCTTTATTCTTGGTGTGCTAGAACTTTGATTTATGTACGGTGTCTTAAGGAAAGCCTTTCTAGACCACAAGCCGAATAACTGCAGTCGCCTTACAAGGCCAGGCTTGGAATTGTCCTGGGGATAATAGTATCTGCCAGCTCATCACATAAATGGAACCTGGCAAAATAATACCAGGCCCAATAAAACACACTTCCGACGAGTTCTCTGCTGGATTCAGAGCTGTCTGCTGAACTAGTAGAAGAAACTAATAAGAAACGGCAACGAGTCCAATTCTCCTAGACCGTAGGTCACCCGGCTCCCTGAAGAGGTCACGTGTTAATTCCAATGAGGCAGCACCTGGCAGGTCTAGCAGAGCCCCGAGGCGGTAGACCAGGTGTGGACCTCCTCCACTGGCGCTCAGTGGCTTCTGGATTGTTATGTCCAAACAAGGGAGCCAGAAAGAACCTCCTTTTGTTGCCCGTCTCCATGGTTATTAGACACGTGATCATATTTATGGAGTTCTTGGCAAAACCCGAGATGGGTTTGGCTATTACATTCCTGTCTGTGAAGAAAACCGGAGAGACTCAATTATTCTTTCCTGAGAACTGCAGGCTGTTTCCTAAAACAATTTGGGGGTTGGGGACTCACTTCTCTAACCCTGATGGGTCAATTTCGTGCTGTTGAAAATCTGAACCCCGATTGGTTTTAAGCCCATTTGATGATGGTAAGGAGTTATTTTTAGTTTTTTAAAAAGTTGCTGGGCATGGTGGCGTATGCCTGTAATTCTGGTACTTGGGAGGCTGAGACAGGAGGATCGCATGTTCAAGGCCAGCCTCAGTAGCATAAAGACTCTGAGCAACCTAGTGAAACTCTGTTTCAAAATTAAAAATGGAGCCGGGCGTGGTGGCGCACGCTTGTAATCCCAGCATTTGGGAGGCTGAGACCGGTGGATCCAGGTTCGCGGCCAGCCTCGGCTACTTAGTGAGGCACTCTGCACTTAGTGAGACTCGGTTTCAAAATAAAGAATAAAAAATAGGGCTGGGGGTGTAGCTCGGAGGGAGAATGCCCCTGAGTTCAATCCCCAGTGCCTCAAAAAAAAAAAAAAAAAAAAAAATGACCTAGGGGTGGAGCTCAGAGGTAGAGCACCCCCTGGGTTCAATCCCCTGTAATATGAAAAAAAAAGAAGATTCATTTTAGTTGTCAAGAAAAAAAAAAGAAAAGAAAAGAAAAAGGAGAAATGTTTGCTTGTGATTGATTTAGCAGCATGATTCCACTTCTTCTTGATTAATAATGCATATGAAGGAATCAAGGGTCCCAGTTAAAATATTTGAGTTTCAAGTCACACTGACCTGGGTTTAAACCCTAACTCTGTCTTCTTACTGCTAGCCTTAATTCATTATGAGCAAAATAGGGATGAAAGATCTCACTGTGGCGCACGCCTGTCATCCCAGTACTTGAAAGGCTGAGACAGGAGGATGGCAGGTTCAAGGCCATCCTCAGCAACTTAGGGAGACCCTCAGCAACTTAGTGAAACCCTTTTTTTTCCAAATAAAAATTTTTAAAAAAGGGCTGGGGGAATAGATCAGAGATAGGATGTCCCTGAGTTCAATCCCCTCCTACCAAAAAATACCTGGAACTGGGGAGTTATAAAGAGAACGAAGAGAATGATTAATATCTAACTTATCAAGTAGCCTGGTAGTGGTCAGCCCTGATTGCTGTAATCATTATTACATTATTTTAGTGCAAAATCTCCGCTCACTTCCCTCCTCCTTCCTGCCCTTCCTGGAGCTCCAAAACCACAAGAGAAAAACTGCTGGTAACCGTATCTCATTGCCATTCTGAAGATCTTCCCCCGGGGGCTGCCCACTAGCTCAGCCCCGAGCCGTCCTCGCTTGCTCAGAGGTGGTGGGCGGCAGATAGGCCAAAGTTTGGACCCCTATCTGTCACGGGAGCTGGCTCTCCAGTTGCCTGGGCCGTCTAGACTTCGGGGAAGTTCTGTCTGGACTCAAATCCTGCCCAAAGCCGTGCCCTTCTTGATTTCACTAAACCGTGTGGTTGGTGCGCCCCCACTGAGCCTGGCGGTGACCTGGACTCGATTTCCCTGCTAATCACAGCTGCCTCGTAGGACACTTCTGGGGGGTCGACACCAAACCTGAGGTGGAGGCAGGGCTTTTCGCCTGATGACCCGAGATTTTTCTCTTCACGCATTACAACCTTGGGTTCTCAATCACAAAGTCACAAGGAGCCTAATTGATTTGAAACTGATGGTGCCCTGAAGTGTATACGTGTTGAATTGATCTGCATTGGTCCAGAGAGTTTAAATAAAACTTCACCTGGGAGACTGATGGCACCTGATAGAGATTTCTCTAAAATGCCTGGCTTTAGTAGATCAATTATGCCGCCATCAGCACAGACAGTTATTGGAAATTTCTTCCTTCCCTTCCCTTCCTTCCTTGCTTCCTTCCTTCCTTCTCCCTCCCTCCCTCCCTTCCTTCCCTCCTTCTCTCTCTCTCTCTCTTTTTTTTTTTTTTTGTGGTACTGGGGATTAAACCCAGAGGCATTCAACCTCTGAGATACCCCTCCAGCCCTTTTTATTTTTTTATTTTGAAGCAGGGTCTCTCTAAGTTGCTGAGGGCCTTGCTAAGTTGAGGCTGGCCTCCAACCTGCGTTCCTCCTGCCCCACCCTTCAAGTACTGGGATAACTGCATACACCACCACACCTGGCTTCTTTCTATGTCCTTTCTTTCTTTTCATTTATCCCAGGCTAAAAAGATAGGAGGGTTCAAAGGAAGAAAAAGCCCTAGAAAAAAATTAGAAAAGTGTAAAAATGTTCTATTTATAATTCTTCCCTTTGGAAAGCTGGGGAGAATTCACATTTTGAGAGTATGCTGGTTTGAAATATATATAAATACATATTTGTGTGTTTTGCTTTAGACCCTGACAGTCAATTTTGTAGTCTCTTGTTGAAAGCCATTGGAAATTAAGACCAATTATAGGTGCACTGGAAGATGGTAAGACTCATTTGGAGGAGTTTGCTTTTTTTTTTTTTTTTTTTTTTTTCTTGTACTTGGGATTGAACCCAGGGGCAGTCTATCTTTAATCACTGCCAGCCTTCTATTTTTTTTTTTATTTTGAAACAGGGCCTCACTAAGTTGCTGAGGCTAGCCTTGAACCTTAGATCCTCCTGTCTCAGCCTCCCAAGTACTGGGATTACAGATGTGCGCCACCACACCTGGCTGAGTTTTCTGTTTCTTTTCTTTCTTTCTTTCTTTTTTAAATCTTTCTTCAGGGGTGATCAATACAAATGTTTTTCCATAGAGAACTTTCTGAGTAGAGAATTCACAGGAGAAATCAGTTTTCGGGACAGGTGAGTTCGTTCTCCGTTCGGGCAGAAGGATGGTCAGTCCGTTTCTAATTAGCTACCGGCCCAGCCCCAAGGGCTGTCTCTCTTTATCTGGTTTCCAGCAGTCTTGGCAAAGAAAATCCCATTCTGCCTTTGGGGGAAAAAAAATCAGACATAATTTCCCTGTGGATCCCTCTGAACCAAATGAAGCTGCGTGCCTGCCCACATGTGCTGATTCCAGGAAAAACGGGATTCCCTGGGGCCCTGGGGTCCCGTGGGGAATGGTCTAGGGAACTTTGCTGGGACTGATCTCTCCAAAACCATTTCGCTTTGTGAGAAGTCGGTGGCTGCTGCCTTGCTTTCAACTCACCTGTCCCTGTTTCTGGCAGTCCGTCGTGTTGCTTTCCTCTCTCTGGTTCAAAGTCTCTAAAGAGCTGCTTCTTGGACTTGACAGTCGATGGACGCCTCCGACACCCCGTCACTGCGCCGGCTCCCAAGGGGCCGCTCGACCTCCGGCTCCTGCTGGCCTGTCTCCTTGCTGCGTACCCCTGGGGACCGTCTCCCCGGCTGCTTCTGTCTTCTGTTACCTGAGTCCAGAATGCGACATGGATCCCACACATGGTAAGTACGTTTCCTGAATTCTTTCTGTGGAAACTCAAAGCACACAAACTCTAGATGACTCTGTGTGTGTGTGTGTGTGTGTG
>PVLC010001771.1:0-22500 GCA_004027655.1 Graphiurus murinus | reverse complement strand
GATGTCATTAAGTTGCGGAGGGCCTCACTAAGTAGCTGAAGCTGGCCACTAACCTGGATCCTCCTGTCTCAGCCTCCCAAGTATTGGGATTACAAGCATGTGCAACCACACCGGGCTAGGAAATGCTATCTTTACAAAAAAACAGACAAACAAACAACCTGCACAAGTGCGCGTGAAGTTACACAATGATGGTTCTACAAAATGGAGCCTAAGTCAAGCTATTCCTTTGATAGAATACATCTAATTATATTCTCACAGAAATAAATTTCCATGGTGTTATGTGAAAAGAAACCTGCTTGGAAATGGCTCTGTAAGGCAATTTTACTGTTTGCAAAAAAAAAAAAAACAAAAGGTCTCGCTACCAGGGAAGCCAGGTAGGCAAGCACATCGAACTGGAAGCCCGCCTAGGTTTTATTCCTAATATGTTTCTGCACCCTACTCTTTCTTATTGGTGGGAGCTGGGTTTTATAGTCTGAATGTGGTTAGTGTTAAGACTACAGTGGGAGCCGGGCATGGTGGCGCACGCTTGTCATCCCAGCATTTGGGAGGCTGAGACCGGAGGATCTGGGTTCACAGCCAGCCTCAGCTACCTAGTGAGGCACTCCGCAACTTAGTGAGACCCTGTTTCAAAATTAAGAATATAAAATAGGGCTGGGGGTATAGCTCAGAGGTAGAATGCCCCTGGGTTCAATCCCCAGTACTGGGGGGGGGGGTTACAATGGGATGTTGGGGGAGGGGTTGGCATTTGCAATTCTCAGGAGATGAAAACACACAAGCAGGACCTTGTACAAGGTTGCAAAATGATGGTTACTTAGATTAAGCTAATCCTTTGATAATCAAGACTTAATTATATTCTCACAGTCTGATGCTGGCTGGGTGTGGTCCAGGGACCTGCAGACCCTCCCTGCGCATCTGGGGCATTTAGAATGATGGAGCCAGCAAAGCCGGGCATGGTGGCGCATGCTTGTAATCCCACCATTTGGGAGGCTGAGACCGGAGGATCCGGGTTCGAGGCCGGCCTCAGCTACCTAGTGAGGCACTCCGCAACTTAGTGAGACTCGGTTTCAAAATAAAGAATCAAAAATAGGGCTGGGGGTGTAGCTCGGTTGTAGAATGCCCCTGAGTTCAGTCCTAGACACAGGGAGGTAAGCTGTCTCGCGGTGACCCCCGCTGAGCCCATCCGCTGATACTCTAAGCCAGTCTCCGAGGACTTGAGCTACAGATTGCCCTTTTCAGCGCTGGTCAGAGCAAATTGGATTTCCTGTAGCTTATAGCACCAGTCACAACGGGCACCCCTGTTCATAGCACTGCAAGATGTCATTCGTCAGGAAAACCTTCCTTTTTCCCCAGGAAATGTTGATCTTGGAATACAAAGGAGGGCTGAGAGGAGGAATTTCAGGCATGATGTCTAGGAATGCATTGGGAGGGGAGAGGACTGTCGGCCCTGATTTTCTATTATTTGTGCTGTTCCCACCGATGTCATCCAAACTTGGGGCTGCTTGGTAGATTTACTGCAACTACCTATTTCAGTGGAAGGAGTTTTGTTATTTCAGCACAAATGTTTCTTGTGGGTGGAGGGGACATTGATGGGTTTGCTTTCACAAATGGAAAGAATGGTTTAGCTGGACACAGTGGTGCATGCCTGGAATCCCAATACTTGGGAGGCTGAGACAGGAGGATTGCAGGTTTGAGGCCAGCCTCAACAACTTAGCAAGACCCTGTTTCAAAATAAAAAGGAGGAGCCGGGCGTGGTGGCGCACGCTTGTAATCCCAGCATTCGGGAGGCTGTGACTGGAGGATCCGGGTTCGCGGCCAGCCTCAGCTATCTAGTGAGGCACTCCGCAACTTAGTGAGACTCGGTTTCAAAATAAAGAATAAAAAAAAAAAAAAAAAAATAGGGCTGGGGGTATACCTCGGAGGTAGAATGCCCCTGAGTTCAATCCCCAGTACCGCAAAAAAAATAAAATAAAATAAAAAAAATAAAATAAAAAGGAGCCAGGTGTGGTGGTGCATGCTTGTAATCCCAGTATTTGGGAGGCTGAGACTGGAGGATCTGGGTTCTCAGCCAGCCTTAGCTATTTAGTGAGGCACTCCGCAACTTAGTGAGAACCTGTTTCAAAATAAAGAATAAAAAATCGGCCTGGGGATGTGGCTTTGAGGTAGAATTTCCCTGAGTTCAATCCCCAGTACCACAAAAATAAATAAATAAATAAATAAAGCTGGGTCGTGGCTCATGCTTGTAATCCCAGTACTTGGGAGGCTGAGACGGGAGGATCGCAGGGTTGCGGCCAGCCTCAGGTACTTAGTGAGGCCCTCCCCAACTTAGTGAGACCCTGTTTCAAAATAAAGAATAAAAATAGGGTTGGGGGTGTAGCTCGGAGGTAGAACGCCCCTGGGTTCAATCCCCAGTACCCCCCCCCACACACACACACACAAAGGAGCAAACAAAGGCACTGATGAAGCTGAATATGGCTAGCAACCTTTATTTATTTATTCTTTTTTTTGCTATGGGGGATTAAACTCAGGGGCATTCTACCTCCCAGCTATCTGTCTAGCCCTTTTTAGCTATTTCCTTTTAAATTTTGAAACAAGGTCTCGATAAATTGCAGAGGCTGGCCTTGAACCTGTGATCCTCCTGCCTCAGCCTCCCAAGTACTGGGATAACAGGCATGTGCCCCAGCCACATCCCAGCAATTCAATCTTTTTTTTTTTTTTTTTTGGTACTGGGGATTGAACTCAGGGACATTCTACCTCTGAGCTACATCCCCAGCCCTATTTTTGATTCTTTATTTTGAAACAGGGTCTCACTAAGTTGGGGAGTGCCTCACTAGGTAGCTGAGGTTGGCCTCGAACCCGGATCCTCTGGTCTCAACCTCCCAAATGCTGGGATTACAAGCGTGCGCCACCACACCCGACTTATTTTTTTTTTTTTTTTTTTAATAGGTCTTTTCTCTCAAAGACTTTCTGAATATCCTTTTCTTTTCCTGATCGGCCTATAAAATGCTCCGCCAAATTATGCTCACAGTGGTGTGTCACCAGCCACGTCCTACTGAGGATAGAATCTAGTTTTAATTCCGTGTCCCCCCTGACACGGTCCCTCTGCCGCCCAGGAAGGATGCTGTGCGGACGGAGAGGTCTCCGGAATCCCTCAAGGATGGCTGAGCTTCTCCCCCCTGGGAGTCACCGGCACCTTCAATTAGAAATAAATAAATGGAGGCAGCTTTGCGGGCGGGATGGTGCTTGGACGATCAACCCGAGCCTCTGGGGGCCGCGTGCTCCCCCTGCTCTGCGGATTTCCATTTGCAATTATGTTTGGTGTTTTCTGAGCATTTCCTAAACATACTTTTATTGGTGCATGGTAATCTCACGTCATAATATAGTTCGGAGTGATAGAGATATGCATACATACAGCAGGTGCTCTGAGCTGGTTTTTTTCTTCTTTTTGTGGTTCTGGGAACTTAACCCAGGGGCATCCTACCTCCAAACTATACCCCTGGCCTTATTTTATTTTATTATTTTTTGTGGTACTGAGGATTAAACTCAGGGGCATTCTACCTCTGAGCTACATCCAGCCCTATTTTTTTTTGGCAGTACTAGGAATTGAACTCAGAGGCATTCTACCTCCGAGCTACACCCCCAGCCCTATTTTTTATTCTTTATTTTGAAACCGGGTCTCACTAAGTTGCGGAGTGCCTCACTAGGTAGCTGAGGCCGGCCACGAACTGAGATCCTCCAGTCTCAGCCTCCGGAATGCTGGGATTACAAGCGTGCGCCACCACGCCTGGCTCTTTATGTTTTATTTTGAAACAGGGTCTCTCTAAGTTGCAGAGGGCCACACCAAGTTGCTGAGGTGGGCTGTGAACCTGCGATCTTCCTGTCTCAGCCTCCCATGTTTTTGTTTTGTAATGGGGGATTGAACCCAGGGGTATCCTACCTCTAAGCTACATCCCCACCCCTATTTTATTTTTTATCTTGAAACAAGGTCCCACTAAGTTAACAAGGGCCTCACTAAGTTGCTGAGGCTGGCCTCTAACCTGCAATCCTCCCGTCCCAGCCTCCCTAGTACTAGGATTACAGGTGTGCACCACCAAGCCGGGATCGCCCACATCTTTCAGGACGAGTCTCCTGCTAAGCTTGGTACTTGGAGGCTGGGGTGCGGGCTTGCAGGAGGCCGAGCTTGGGGTACCTCCTGGGTTTGCCGCTCAACTTTTGGCCCCCACGATTCCCATCCTTCTTGCCCACAGGGAGTGTGGCTGCCACTTAGGTTTCTGCTTGGCTTGTCACGCAGCCTGAGTTAGTCCTTGCCCACAACCCTATCTCTGCGTGGCTTTTCTTATCAGTGAGTCTTCCCCAGCTCTGAGCCTCAACCTGGATGTTGGGGGCCTCTCCTCCCTTGCTCTGAGCACCAGAAGAGAATGTTTTGTCTGTGAGTGACCTCTGAGGTAATGTGTCTTCTAAGCAGAGGAAAAAACCAAAACAACAACAACAAAAAAGAAGTGGGGGCTGTGGTGGGCCAAGCCGGTAATCCCACCTACAAGATATATCCTCAGCTCTCTTTATTTTTTATTTTGAAACAAGGTCTCACTAAGTTGCTGAGGGTTTCCCTAAATTCTGTGCCTGGCCTCGAACCTGCAATCCTCCTGTCTCAGCCTCCCAAGTACTGGGATTACAGGTGTGCATCACCGCATCCAGCTAATAGAAAGGTCTTTTTTTTTTTTTTCTGTTTTTGTTTTACATTGGATTTCTTTTATTTATTCATTTTTGATACTGGGGATTGAACTCAGGGGCATTCTACCTCTGAGCTACACCCCCAGCCCTATTTTTTTTTTAATTTCTATCTTGAAACAGGGTCTCACTAGGTTGATGACAGTCTCACTACTTGCTGAGGCTGGCCTCGAACCAGCCATCCTCCTGTCTCAGCCTCCCAAGGACTGGGATAACAGATGTAGCTTGAAGTTCCTTCATTTCTTTTTCTTCACAACCACCTATGCAAGCCCTGACTTTGTGCAACTCTTGAGGACTGATCTACCCCTGGGTACCCACATTCCTATTTGTGGGTCCTTAGGACACAGGCCCCCTGAAGAAGGTCACCTCAATTTCCCAGGTGACCACATCCTGCCTGAAGACTGTCCCCTGCTACAAAACCATTCCTTTCCTTTCCCACAAAAACACCGAGTAGAAAGCATTTTTACTTATTTATTTTTATTTTTATTTTATTTTATTTTATTTTTTTGCGGTACTGGGGATTGAACTCGGGGGCATTCTACCTCCGAGCTACACCCCCAGCCCTATTTTTTATTTATTTTGAAACAGGGTCTCACTAAGTTGCAGAGTGCCTCACTAGGTAGCTGAGACTGGCCGCGAACCCGGATCCTCCTGTCTCAGCCTCCCGAATGCTGAGATTACAAGCGTGCGCCACCACGCCCGGCCACTTATTTATTTTTAAATGAATGGAAAAAAAGAAAGAGCAGGGAGAGGGGGAAGTCTGGAATTTCTACTGTGTGTTTTATTGGAACGGACATTAGGTGCGGAAAGTCTCAATGGCGGGTCAGGGGTCAGGGGACAGGGGTCAGGGAGCGATTAGTGCCGGCTTTGCCCTGGCCGTTACTTCTGTGACTCAGTCTTGATCTTGGGGAGCCGGGGATTGCCCTTCTTGCCCTTCCTGCTGTCCGTGCAGGAGGTGCCCCCACCCAGCTATCATTTCAGGTAATCTTTAATGAGAATCCTGCAGTGAAATCCACCCCCCACCCCGCCGCCCCGCGCTGCCCTGAAATTTGCCCCATATGTTCGGAAAGGTTGATTACATCTTTGGGACTTTTTTTCAAATGTGAGCGGAAGCTATAAAGTTTCAATTGTGGCAGCTCGCTGGGACCAGGTGTCTTTTTCGGTGTGCCATAAAGGGCTTTGAGTCTGGTATCTGATGTCGGGCGTAGCTGTGCTAACAGCCTATGGATTTCAGATGGTGTGGGACACCGCCACTTCTTGGAGAAAAAACTTAGAGGCTGATTTTTCTCCTCCCCACTCCCGCCCTGCCGCGGTACTGGGGTATTCTACCTCTGAGCTCTATTCCCAGCCTTATTTTTTATTTTGAAACAGGGTCTCGCTAAGTTGCTGGGGGGGTCTCTCTAAGTTGTTGAGGCTGGCCTCAAACCTGCGATCCTCCTGTCTCAGCCTCCCAAGTCCTGGGATCACAGGCATGCGCCACCATGCTCAGCTGAGAAGTGTGTATTTATTGACACTTGAAAGGTAAAGACATGAAGTCGCCCTGGAAATCTCTCCACAGCAGCTGTGGCCAAAACTGTTCAGAAACATCAGTAAAGGCAAAGGTAAAATAGCCACGTGGGTGTGGGGGGAGAGGGGTAGGAAACAGGGTAGAGACTCCCCACAGCTCTTTATCTTCTTTGCCTGAGTTTGGGAATGTTGCAGTATGCCTGAGAAAGTTCCGCATGGCCCTTTAACAGTGGCCAGAAACCCGAGCATGGTGGTGCACGCTTGTAATCCCAGTACTCCGGAGGCTGAGACAGGAGGATCACAGGTTCGAGGACAGCCTCGGCAAGTAGCGAGACTCTCAGACTCTCATCAACCTAGCAAGACCGTTTCAAAATAAAAATAAATAAGTAAATAAATAAATAAAGTAGGACCAGGAGTGTAGCTTGGAGGTAGAATGCCCCTGGGTTCAATCTTCAGTAACACACACACACACACACACACACACACACACACACACACACACAAAACCAGACACTGCCTTCCCCAAAGGAGGAGCTGGCCACCAAGCACCTGCACCAGAGCTGAGATGCTCGTGGTTTGATTCATACGCACCCCAAGCTCGGCCTTTCTGCAGGATGAGACATCTCTATGCCCCTGCCGCCTCCAGCCACGGCCACAAAGAGAAGAACCAAGAGAGGACCATGTAAACGGCGGCCAGCTCCCCTCTTCCATCCCCTCTGAGTGTTGGGGTATTGGAATGTGTCCCCCCAAGAGTTCACATGTTGGAAGCCTAATCCCCAGATTCAGGTATCAGTGGTATTTGGATGTGAAGCCTTGGAGAAGTAAATTGGGTTGAAGTCGTGAAGGTAGGGCCTGCAGGGCGGTATTAGTGGTTTTACAAGCAGAAGAAGAGAGACCCAAGCTGGCCATGTGATGTGTGTTACCACAACACAGCAAAAAGGCCAGACGCTCAGCAGATACTGGCACAGGCTCTTGGACTTTGCACCAGAGAACCTCTATTTTTATAAGTTACCCAGTCTTGGGTGTTTTATTATAGCAACGGAAAATGGATGAAGACGGGCAGTCTTTGTTCTCTATTGTAGGAGCAACGATGCCAGTCTTACCGCTGACTTGAGAGAATTAAATGTAATATTGTGAGCCACATAAGCCCCAAGGATCCCCTTCACAGGGCACGCTCAGAGAGGAAGGCTCTGGCTAAGGTCGCCCTTGCTGTGGTGCACCGTCTGATCCGAGCTGCTCTTGGGGCAGCAGATGCAGAATTAACGAGTCGTGGAGGGCCGGCGTCTTTGTTAACAGGGATGTTAACAGCATCCCTGTCTCCAGCAGGTATGGATACTAATTGAGAGCTAACATTTCTCAAGATCTCACTAGGCTACAGACAAGTTCTCTCCTTTAATCTATAAAAAAAAAAATATAAAAAAAAAAAAAAAAAAAAAAACAAAACCTGCATCCTGGGAACTTTTGGCATTCAAGGGAACGGACTTGGAGTGACGGCAGCTTGCCCAAAGCAGCTGGGAAAGGCTCGAAATGTTCCAGATCCCGCTACTTATCCTGCCCCGCACGGCCTCCCAAAGGGGCGGCCAGCCTCGGAAAGGAGTCCTATGGAGACCCACTCCGTCTCCTGTGATCCTAGAAGCTCCGGTGATCCTAGAAGCCCGGCGTCTTCTCGTAGGCACGGCCCCGTCAATTAGCAGAACTTGGACCTTCTTCTTTTCCTACCGAGTTCAAATGCAAAAGAAATGAAGAAAGCACCCTTCGATTCCCAGCTCCCTATAATTACTAGCAGGATAAATGTTCAGAAAACCCCAGACCTTATTCTCTGGCTTTGAGGAATGATCGGGACTTAAGCTTGAAAGTTAGCCCAATGAGGATGTGAGTTCTCTTTCCCTCACCTCTGGAGTCTGCACTGAGAACAGTCCTGGCCCCATAATAGCTGCTCAATAAATATTTATCGGAGCCGGGCATGGTGGTGCACACCTGTCATCCCAGTAGCTGGGAGGCTGAGACAGGAGGATTGCAATTTGGAGGTCAACCTCAGCAACTTAGATTCTTAGCAACTTAGCAAGACCCTGTTTCCAAATAAAAGAATAAAATAGGGCTGGGGGTGTAGCTCAGGGGTAGAAAACCTCGGGGTTCAATCCCCAGTAACAAGCAAACAAAAAAGTTGGTGTCTAGAAGAACCAAGTCTGTACTGTGGCTATTTCACATGCTTATGACGGGGGACCTGGGCCTCTTTCCATTTCTGGAGGCACCTTAAAGTTTTTACAGTTATAAAGTTTTAAGGTGAGCCGGGCGTGGTGGCGCACGCTTGTAATCCCAGCATTCGGGAGGCTGAGACCGGAGGATCCGGGTTCGAGGCCAGCCTCAGCTACCTAGTGAGGTACTCCGCAACTTAGTGAGACTCGGTTTCAAAATAAAGAATAAAAAATAGGGCTGGGGGTATAGCTCGGAGGTAGAATGCCCCTGAGTTCAATCCCCAGTACTGCAAAAAAAAAAAAAAAAGTTTTAAGGTTAAGCACATTTTATTTTTGCATCTGGGATGACTGATGTTCCAAACTCCCCAGGAAAGCTGTCTCTCCCACAGCACCTGATCCGACGAGAATCCAGCTGTGGGGAGCGGAGGGAGGGGCAATTGCTTTGGAACTGGCCGAGGGTTTCTGCGTCCAGCCTGCGTTTCCTGCTCTGCGTGGGTTTCTGACCTGTGTCCCTTCCCTGGGGCTCCTCTGTGCGGGGACCAGGTGGCATATGGCAGAGCGTAAGAGGACCTTGCAGATCGGTGACTGCAGTTGAGGGACAAAAAGCCAGTTCTGAAAGAAACAAGGCTGCGGATCCCGCAGGAACTAGAGAGAGTTCAATTATCATCCCGTCTTGCGGCCGCCGCCTTAATCCGGGACACCAACTTCTTTCTGCTCTAAGCACCTCAGTGGCTTCCGTGAAATGGCTGGGATTTCCCCAGCAGCCTTTTTTCTCTTCTTCTGTTATAGAAAACTCCCGTTTGGTTGGCGGTGACAATGTGCCCAGCTAAAAAGCCCCCTTCCCAGCCCACGCTGAGGTTAGGGTTTGTATCAGTTATCTGTTGCTGTGTAACAAATTTTCACATTTGCAAATTTCTGCCGAAGACCTTCATTATCGTGCGGTTTTGGTGGGTCAGGAAATCTGGGCGAGATGCTGTGGGTTGTCTGCTTCCAGGTCTCCCTTCAGGTTGTGACCAAGGTGTCAGCCATAGCTGGAATCTCAGGGGAAAGTTCCAGTAGGAAAGGATTTGCCTCCAAACTCAGGCACTCATTGGCAGAAATCAGCTCCTTGGAGGGCTTTGAATTGAGGGTCTCAGCGCCAGGCGTGGTGGTACATGCCTGGAATCCCACTACTTGGGAAGCTGAGACAGGAGGATTGCAGTTCGAGGCCAGCCTCAGCCACTTAGTGAGACCCTAGCAACTTAGGAAGACCCTGTTTCAAAAGAAAATATAAGCCAGTACCTGGGAGGCTGAGACAGGAGGATCACAGGTTCAAGGCCAGCCTCAGCCACTTAGCAAGACCCTGTTTCCAAATTTTAAAAAAAATTAAGAAAGAAAAGGGGCCAGAGGTATAGTCAGAGGTAGAATGTCCCTGGGTTCAATCCCCCAACACCAAGAAAGAAAGAAAGAAAGAAAAGAAGAAAGGAAGGAAGAAAGAAAGAAAGAAAGAGCCATCAGAGATAGCAGGAGTTGTGTGACCGAGGGTACATACTGTCTTTGTAACCTGAGCACAGATGCAAGACCTAGTCCCCATGTCACATCTGCTGGCTGAGAGGAAGCTGTTCCCAGTCACCTTGTCATGCCTCTGCAGTCTGAGATCCCTTGCTCAGCTATGCTTGGGGTCCCTCAACCCCCCGAGTCTCCGTCCCAGGACACA
Organism: Graphiurus murinus; assembly: GCA_004027655.1. Classification (NCBI taxonomy): domain Eukaryota; kingdom Metazoa; phylum Chordata; class Mammalia; order Rodentia; family Gliridae; genus Graphiurus; species Graphiurus murinus. The sequence goes on along the minus strand of PVLC010001771.1, from coordinate 12,378 downwards.
ATAACCGTCTCCCCTTTTTTTAGCCAAAGTGCACATGAGCGGAGTCCTCCGTCCCCTGAAACCCAAAGAGAATATTCTAATATAGGAGACTCCATAAATATTTGATGAGGGAATTTAGAGGAAATGCTGAAGAATTGATAAGCAGTTTTAGAACTCCAAAGGCTCAGGGGCCCAGAAATAACACCCACCGGCTGGCAAACTTTTTCGGGAAACAGCCGGCTAGTAAATATTTTAGGCTGCGCAGACCACACAGTGTCTGCTGCAGCTGATCACCTCGGGATGGGGCGTGAGATCGGCCGCAGGGTCCTGCGGCCATGGTGGCTGTGTTCCTATAACTTTGGTTTTGGTACTGGGGATTGAACCTTGGGGGGATTTTACCTGTGAGCTACACTCTTGGTGCTATCATCATTATTATTATTATTTTATTTTATTTATTTATTTTTGTGTGTGTGTGTGGTACTGGGGATTGAACTCAGGGGCATTCTACCTCCGAGCTATACCCCCAGTCCTATTTTTTATTCTTTTTTTTTTTTTTTTTCGGTACTGGGGATTGAACTCAGGGGCATTCTACCTCCGAGCTACACCCCCAGCCCTATTTTTTATTCTTTATTTTGAAACCGAGTCTCACTAAGTTGCGGAGTGCCTCACTAGGTAGCTGAGGCTGGCCGCAAACCCGGATCCTCTGGTTTCAGCCTCCTGAATGCTGGGATTACAAGCGTGCGCCACCACGCCTGGCTTATTATTATTTTATTATTGTTGTTGTTGTTGCTGTTATTACTTGAGACAGGGTCTAGCTAAATTCCTGCACATTAGCCTCAAATCTGGGAGCCTGCTGGGTGTGGTGGTGCCCACCTATAATCTAGAACTTGGAAGGTTGAGACAGGAGGATCGCAGGTTTGAGGTCAGCCTCAATACCACCTTAGTGAGACTCTCGGCAGCCTAGCTAGACCCTATTTCAAAACAAAAAATTAAAAAAGGGCTGGGGGTGTAGCTCAAAGGTAGAATGTCCCTGGGTTCAATCCCTAGTATCACCAAAAAAAAAAAAAAAAGAAAAAGGAAAAGGAAAAAAACTGGGTGCAGTGGTGCACACCTATTATCCCAGTACTTGGGAGGCTGAGACAGGATGATCACAGGTTCAAGGCCAGCATCGGCAACTTAGTGAGGCCCTCGGCAACTTAGGGAGAAAAATAAAAAGGTCTGGCGGTGTAGCTCAGAGGTAGAATGCCTCTGAGTTCAATCCAGAGAGAGGGAGAAAGAGAGGGGGGGGGGGGAGAAGCTAAAGAGAAGCATGGAGAAGCCAGAAGGGCTCCCCGTGGGGTCCCCCAAACCTTGCATTCCTCTCCCGGTGCAGCGGGAGGGCGGGACATCAGTTGTTCTCCAGGGGACCCCACTTCTGGGAGAAGCACATCCCAGGAGGTGAGGGGTCTTGCTCCGGGAAGGTGAGTTCCAGGAGGGCAGGGACGGTGTCCCCAGCCTAAGCAGGGGACGCAGCGCTGGCGGCTGGGGCCGGGGTGCCGAGTGGCTTCCCAGGCGAAAGCTCGCTTTGTCTTCAGGCCGTTGGAGGCTCCTGGTCCTCGTCACTGAGCTCCAGGCAGCTGCAGACTCCCCGGGCAGGAGGCGGCAGAGGCCGTCCTGTGCTGTGTCATCTTTCTAAGTGACTTCCTGGGGAAGGCTTTGCATGCATTAGACACCGGCTGGCAGAGTCTTAGCGGCTCTCAGAGGTGGTGACAGCCATCGGGCACCAGGTGAGGCCGGGAGGAAAGAGGGCTAAGGATGACCTCCTCTCTGTGCAGACAAGGGAGATCAGGGTCAGGGCTGCTGCAGGCCTGTCCTGAGAGTGACCGGGCCCCTCGGGGTGTCCAGAGGACCAAGAGCTCCCCTCCCTGGGGCCTAGTGGGGCCCTGCAAACAGGAACACGGATTTGATACCTGCATCGACCTGGTTCACACTACTATGGTCCCCTGCCGATTAGCTGTGTGACCCCAAGCAGGTTGAATCCCTCTCTGTGCCTGAGTTCCCCCAACTGTGTGTTGAAATACTGACTATGTAGCAGACTTGCGCGTGTGTGTATGTGTGTGTGTGTGTGTGTGTGTTGCTGGAGATCAAACCCAGGGGCATTCTACCTCCAAGCTACACCCCCAGCCCTATTTTTTTATTCTTTTTTTTTTTTTTTTCAGTACTAGGGATTGAACTCAGGGGCGTTCTACCTCCGAGCTATACCTCCAGCCCTATTTTTTATTCTTCATTTTGAAACAAGGTCTCACTAAGTTGCAGAGGGCCTCACTCTGTAACTGAGGCTGGCCACCGACCTGCAATCCTCCTGTCTCAGCCTCCCAAGGACTGGGATTACAAGCGTGCGCCACCACGCCTGGCTTCAGACTTACTTTTTAACACAGGGCTAGTTTCTAAAGTCAGCTGGAAGGCATGTACCATCCACAACACCCTCGGAGGGAAAAATGCCTGAAATCACCTTAAAATCTAGTCTATGCGATTTTCATACAGTGCACAATGTCGCAGGGAATCTGCCATTAAAGGACAGGAGGGGAAGTCGAGTCATTCCTCCTTCTAGACAGTTATCGACACCCCCCCACACATGAGTGGGACTTGGGGGAACATGGGAGCAATTTTCTCAAGTGCTCTACCAGCCTGAGGACTTTTCTCCGATCTGGTTTCCAGAGTCATCTTCAGTGTTAATAATCATTTTGTCTGTACCTGGAAAGACTAAGGACACATTGGTGCTTCGGGGCTGCAGGTGGGACAGGAGGCAGGAGGGTTGGACGCTGTCACAGAGGTCCCCCAGATTAAATGAGATGCTCTGTGGTCAGTCGATGGGCTCGGCCCCGAGTGCTCGATCCCGGGGCGGCCGTCATCCAACAGTGATCTTGCTGCGTCTGTAGTCCAATCATTGTTACTCTGCTGCTATATATTCTAGAATATGCCTTTGCTCGCAAAGTCCCCTCCTCCCAGGGAGACCTTGGTCCTTCCCCCTCCTTTAGGCCTTGGTACAAATGTCGCTTGTGGTCCCCTGAGTCCTCCTCAATCTTTTTTTTTTTTTTTTTTTTTTTTTCAGTACTGGGGATTGAACCCAGGGGCATTCTACCTCTGAGCTTGTACACCCCCAGCCCTATTTTTTATTCTTTATTTTTGAAACAGGGTCTCACGAAGTTGCAGAGGGCCTCACTAAGTAGCTGAGGCTGGCCGCAAACCTGGATCCTCCGGTCTCAGCCTCCCAAGTACTGGGATGACAAGCGTGTGCCACCACGCCCAGCCTCCTCAATCTTTTAGTATGAGGAAATTCTGCTCTGTCCGTTTTCTGTGTCTCTCAGAAGATTTAGTGAGCCGGGCGTGGTGGCGCACACTTGTAATCCCAACATTCGGGAGGCTGAGACCGGAGGAGCCGGGTTCGCGGCCAGCCTCAGCTACCTAGTGAGGCACTCCGCAACTTAGTGAGACCCTGTTTCAAAATAAAGAATAAAAAAATAGGGCTGGGGATGTAGCTCGGAGGTAGAATGCCCCTGAGTTCAATCCCCAGTACCACAAAAAATAAATAAATAAATAAATAAATAAATAAATAAAAGCTTTAGTGAGCACGCCTCTGTGGCACGGCTGTTGAAGTCCTGGTTTGTGAGCTCCTCACAAGCTCTAATAGCATTTCAGAATTCCGTGTCACCTCTTCTGTCCTCTTCTGGCACAAATGCCATGGGTAGCTGGGCACGATGGTTAACCCCTGTCATCCCAGTGCTTGGGAGGCTGAGACAGGAGGATCCCAGATTCGAGGCCAGTCTCTGCAACTTAGTGAGACCCTCAGCAACTTAGTGAGACCCTACTTCAAAATTAAAAAAAAAAAAATGGACTGGAGGTGTATCCCAGAGATAGAATGCCCCGGGGTTCAATTCCTAGTACCCAAACCAAAAAAGAATGGGTGGGTGGGTGGATGGGTGGATGGATGGGTGGATGGATGGGTGGATGGATGGATGGATGAATGGATGGGTGGATGGATGGATGGATGGATGGATGGATGGATAGATGGATGGATGGATGGGTGGATGGGTGGATGGATGGATGGATGGATGGATGGACGGACGGACAGATGTGTGGATAGACGGGTGGATGAATGTGCATCTCAGGCGAAAGAGCAGATTCTGTGTAAAATGCCCTGCAGGGAGCTCAGGAATTCACACGTTTTGATTTACGATGGCACTTAGTCAGGCCCCAGTCCCTCCCGCCTCCCCATCCCAAGACAAGACTTCCATGAAACCCTCATTCCCTGCCAAGACCTCGCCCACAGAGAACAGGAAACTGACAGACCCAGCCCCGCCGATTGCGCTTTTCAACGCCCTCGGATTCAGTCCCTGCATCTCATCTGTCACAAAATGGGATCTCCCTCCCCCGGAGGGAGCCAGAGAGCGAGGGAGCGGGTGGAGGAGGCTCCCTGCCTCCCGGGGGCGGGAGCTGAACCGCGTAGCTGCTTCTCAGGCAGCTGCTGGCCTTTATTTCACCGGGAGCCGCTTATCTCAGATCATCTCCTCAATCACAGGCCCTTAAACAGCTTCTGACAATCAATTCATACCCTGCTGCGGCTAGAAAGCCCAGGGAAGGACTACCGTATTTGCCTGTGTAGGAAGGACTACCGTATTTGCCTGTGTAGGAGCAGCAGGCTCCGCAGGCACCGATTGCCCTGGATGAGCCATCCTGGATGCAGGGGGGCCAGGGCCCATCTTTACTGAGTCTCCAGGACATGCTGGCCCCCCCGGGAGCCCTTCCAGGGTTTCATGCCCCCCCACACACTCCAGCCCTGCTGGACTTTCTGGGCCTAGAACACAGTTCATTCCGTGGTGCCCTGAAGCTCTGGGCTTGCTGCTCCTCTTGGCTGAACAACTGGTTCCAGATCTTGGGATGGCAGGCTGCTCCTCCCTAAACTGAGTGTCAGAGCCCAGGCCACCGCCTCCAAGCACGCGCTACCAGCGTCTCCCTCTGCGCCTCATGATCCTGCTTTATTTTCTTTCTAGTGCAGATCACTACTGAAAGCCTGCTCTGTGCGCATGTGTGTGTGTGTGTGTGTGTGTGTGTGTGTGTGTGTCGGTTTCTGTTTCCCACTAGTATATCCACCCCAGGAGTGCGGGGGCTTGTCTTGTTTCTAAGCTCAGCTCCTGATACCAAGCCTGGCAGGTTGTAAGGGCTTGCTTGGTGGGAGGGATTGCAGAACCCTCTTGTTATCTGTATTTCGCAGATAGGAAATGGACGTTCAGAGATGTGAACTGGTTTGCTCTAAATTGCACAGCAGATAGAATACCCACCCCAACATGGCCCATTGCAGGGAAAGAATTGTGCACAGGGGACCTAGACGTGAGACTTTGTTTTACCTTTTCTTCTTCCTCCTCCTCCTCCTCCTTTTTCTCTTCTCCTCCTCCTTCTGCTCCTCTTTCTCCTCCCTCTCTTCTTCTCTTTTTTTTTTTTTTTTTTTTTTTTGTGGTACTAGGGATTGAACTCAGGGGCATTCTACCTCCGAGGTACACCCTCAGCCCTATTTTTTTATTCTTTATTTTGAAACCGAGTCTCACTAAGTTGCGGAGTGCCTCACTAGGTAGCTGAGGCTGGCCTCGAACCCAGATCCTCTGGTCTCAGCCTCCTGAATGCTGGGATTACAAGCGTGCACCACCACACCCAGCTTCTTCTTTTTGTGATACCGGGGACTGAATCCAGGAGCATTTTTACCTCTGAGCTACACCCCCTGCCTTTTTTACTTTTTGTTCTGAAACAAAGTCTCACTTTGTTGCCGAGAGTCCTGTTAAGTTGCTGAGGCTGGTCTCCAAGTTGCTATCCTCCTGTCTCAGCCTCCCAAATCCTGGGACTACAGGTGTGCACCACCGTGCCTGGCTTATCTTGCTCCTCTGGTGCTGACAGGGTGGATGACAGTGACTCAACCTTTGCGGTAGGCTTGTCCTGCGCTAATGGCTTTTGGGTGCCATCCTATTTCGTTCGTGCCCCTGGGTATTTTCTTCCCTGCTGTGCACCGAGTCAGTGAGACCTGGAGGTTAGGTCACCTGCTGCCAGATAGCCTGTTGGTATTCAGGAGCAGAATGGCAGAACCCCTGGTTTGCCATCCTAGGACCCTTCCCAGGGGTCCCGTTCACGGTTGGAAGTAGCCGGTGCTTGCTGCCCGTGGTGGACTTGGAGTTAGCAGGGGATTTCAGTAGAGAAGAGTGCCAGGGAGCCAGGCTCAGGTGCCAGCCCTGCTGTCCACGGGCAGGGACCCCTTCCTGAACTGTCGTTTCTGCATAGGCGGCCCCCACAGGGTGGTAATGAGGATGGGGGGCGTGGAGCATGGAAGGGGGGTGTTCAGCAAATGGCAGGGTGGCTTCTGAGTTCCTTGCTGAGCAGTGAACCCTGCCCCCTGCCCATCCTGCAGGATTTTCCTCTGGGGAGCACCTCGGGCCGTGACTGAGTGTCCTAATCTGTCCCCAGGGCTCTGCTTTTCCTCTGCCCCCATGTGCTCTCTCCTTCCACAAGTATTTGGGTAAAAGAATGTTACCAGTACTTGGGAGGCTGAGACAGGAGGATCAACAGATTCAAGGCCAGCCTCAACAACTTAGCGAGGCTCTGTTTCCAAATAAAAAAAAATAAAATAGGGCTGGGAATATGGGGGTGTAGCTTGGAGATCTGACGCCCCTGGGTTCAATACCAAAAGAGAGAGAGAGAGAGAGAGAGAGAGAGAGAGAGAGAGAGAGAGAACAAATTAATCATTTTCCTCTCTGCTCCTCTGCTCCTGGCAAACTTCAAACTGTTCACATGAGTGACAGAGGGCCATCTAGTTCACTCTCCTCCGTTCCTTTGTGTTTCTCTCAATTCCCGAAATACTTGGTTATTGGGAAATTTGCTTGCAAGCCTGGCCTCCCCTGTGGGCCTCTGCCTGGGTCGTTGAGTCTCCTGGAGACTCCTCCCCTTTCTCCTCTCCCAGTCCCTCTCCCCAGCTCATGCCAACTTACGTACACAGGTCTCCAGTCTCTAGAAAGCCTCCTGCCTCAGTGGGAGCTGGGCATTAGACTCCAGCTCTCCTGGCGCCCCCTGCACCTGCTCTTACCTGGCCCACCCTGAGGCAGAGCTGCTTCCTCCACTGCCTTTCCTCCTGGGTCTGTGGTTTTGGGCCCTGGTTGCAGGTTAGAAATATGCAGGAGCCTTTACAAACTGCCCAGTCCTAAGCCTGCCATGGACCAATCAGAGTGGAGCTTCTACGTGGTAGGACCAGTAATGGACCAATCAGAGTGGAGCCTCTGGGGGTGGGGCCATTAATGGGCCAATCACAGCAGAGTCCCTGGGAGTGGAGCCAGTACCAGCTTCTCTTAAAAGGATATTCACAATGCAGGCAGGTAGACATAAATGTTGGCTGTGGGTATAAATGACAGGGACTGCCATACTGTCCTTCCGTGCCAGGTGGATGAGTAAGTAAGTCAGTGAGTTAATGAGCCAGGCATGGTGGTGCACTCCTGTCATTCCAGTACTTGGGAGGCTGAAACAGGAGGATCGCAGGTTCAAAGTCAGCCTTAGCAACTTAGCGAGACTCTCAGCAACCTAGTGAGACCTTGATATATGTGTGTGTGTGTGTGTGTGTGTGTGTGTGTGTGTGTGTGTGTATAAAATCAGGCTAGGGGTATAGCTCGGAGGTAGAATGCCCCTGGGTTCAATCCCCAGTCCCCTCCCCCAATAAAAAGAGTAAGTGAATAAATCCTTAGTGAATGAATGAAAGGCCCACCCACCTGCATCTGGGAACTGGAGGTTCCAAAGAAAAGTCTGTCCCTGGAGATATCTGATTGTCTGAAGGCACTGAATAGCTTTCGCCAGACTCTTAGCGGAGATTAAGTAGTCACACAGCCTGGGGCAGGACCAGGACTGTGGGTGGTCACCTCTGTGCACCGCTCAGAAATGAGGAAGGGTGGTGAAAGGCCCCTGTTTAGAAAAAAAATGGAGGGGGGGCACTTTAGGATTCTTTATTTGGGGGTCCAGGATGATGATGGGGGTAGGGGGGGCTGCAGGAAACCCTGCTGCAAATTTTACCAAGGAGTCTGGAAAATCCTCTCCCAGCTGCCCTGGCAAGAGGGAAAATATATGGTTTCATAAAAATGGCTGATTCAATTTCAAACCAGCGGCTGCATTAAAATCCAGGCTGTTTAGAAAGAGGCCTCCGGCCTGTTTGGAGGGGAACCTATTTGCAGGGGAGATCACGGCACTAGTGCAGCTAGGTTCAGCCTGAGGTTTTTGGATGGAGTCAGGGCAAGTTCTCAAAGAGGCTTTTAACTTTTCCTCCCACACCCAGCCGACTCTAAACGACATTGGCCGGGTGCGCGCTTGTGACCCCAGTACTTGGGGAGCTGAGACAGGAGGATCAAAGATTGGAGACCCTGAGCAACTTAGTGAGACCCTGTTTCAAACTAAAAAAAAAAAAAGAAAAGGGCTGGGGGTGTAGCTCAGAGGTAGAACTCCCCTGGGTTCAATCCCCAGTACTAAAACAAACAAACCAACAACAACAAAAACAAACACGGCAGCCCAGGCCCCTTCCTGGGTTGAGGCCTGCAGGGACAGGATTACAGGGCAGGGGCCCTGTTGGACTCTGACTGGCGGCTTTCTGACTGGCCTCTGCCTGCCATTGTCCGTCTGCAGGGCCAGCGGGGCGCCTTCTCAGCCACCCCCAGCCTCAGCTGCCACTTCTCTGGTTTTCTGAATAGGAGAGGTCAGAGGTTAAATGAGAGATCAGAGTCCCCGGGTCAGGGAAAGAAAAACAAATCCCCAGGGTCCTCCCGGAGCCCTCCAAGCACAGAGGGCAGGGCCTCCACCGCAAAGGGGGAATATTTTATACACAGCCCTGTCCTTTTCTGTTACCATGTAAATTGATTGATTTTTTTTCCCCCTCCTTTAATCGAGTTAGGGGAATTTCGTGGAGAAGAAAAAAAGGATTGGATGGGTATTTGAACTGGCCTCAGCTCCAGGAGACGAGGCTGCAAGGATTCATGCCGCTGTCTCTGTTTCTCTTTCTCTCATTTTATTTTCTCTTCTTTTCTTTTCCTCTTTTTCCCTTCCTTTCTTCCTTCTTTCCCTCCTTCCTTTCTTTTTTGTGGTACTGGGAATTGAACCTCCAAGCTACACCCCCCCAGCCCTTTTAATTTTTTACTTCAAAACAGGGTCTCACTGAGTTGCTGAGGCTGGCCTCCAACCTGCGATCCTCCTGTCTTAGCCTCCCCAGTACTGGGATTCCAGGTGTGGACTACCGGGGGCTATCTCATAACACAATTTTATCAGACACCTGCCTTTCCCTGACATCTCCATTCACCTGCCTCTGATTCTTCCAGTTCCCAAGCAAACTATTTGCTTGTGGTCTTTGTCTCAGTCTTGGCTTCTGTCTAAGACAGGGGGGTGTTTGAGAAGAAAATTATTATTATTATTAGCATTATTATTGTTGTTGTTATTGTTATTTTTGCGTGTGTGTGTGTGTGTGTGTGTGTGTGTGTTACTGAATATTGAACCCAGCATTCTACCTGCAAGCTACATCCTTGGCCCTTTCTATTTTGTTTTGAAACAGGGTCTTGCTAGGATGCTGAGAGTCTCACTCAGTTGCTGAGGCTGTCCTCGAACCTGTGATCCTCTTGCCTCAGTCTCCCGAGTACTGGGGTTACAGGCGTGTGCCACCACGCCTGGCTGGGAAGAAGGATTATTGCCACTATCCATAGGCCCTGGAGCATTTAGACTACCCAACACGGGGGCAATCCGAAAGTCATCGACAGCTTTCATTGGGAAGGCACTAAGTTATATAAGAAGCAAGCAAAGCTGGGCATGGTGGCCCACGCTTGTAATCCCAGCATTTGGGAGGCTGAGACCAGAGGATCCGGGTTCGAGGCCAGCCTCAGCTACTTGGTGAGGCCCTCCGCAACTTGGTAAGACCCTGTTTCAAAATAAAGAATAAAAAATAGAGCTGGAGGTATAGCTCAGAGGTAGAATGTCCCTGAATCCAATCCCCAGTACTGCAAAAAAAAAAAAGATGTTCAGACAGGGAAGCCAGGGCCCAGCAGGTGGAAATGCTTATCCCAGCCCCATGAAGATGGTGGACAAAGAAGACAGGCCACACTTGTAATGACAGTCGTGTCCTGCGTTTCCCCAGGACTTCTTTGATGGAGGTTTTTACCCTTTCAACACACTTTGGTCTTCTCTCTTAGCACTATGTTGGAATTAAATAACTTCGGAGCCAGGTGCATGGCACACACCTATAATCCCAGTACTTGGAAGACGGAGACAGGAGGATTGTAGGTTCAAAGCCAGCCTCAGCAACTTAGCAAGACCCTGTTTCAAAATTTAAAAAAAGGCTGGTGGTGTAGCTCAGAGGTAGAATGTCACTGGGTTTGATCCCTGATACCAAAAAGGGAAGAAAAAGATACAAAAAGTCATAAAGCTACTCCACAGTGGATCAAAATTACCTGTACCCATGATTGTCCACCAAATGATAGAGCCCAGACTGCCATCAGTACTAATAGGTTTTTAACCAAATCAGAGAAAGCCACAGTAAATGAGGCTCAGATAGGCTATTCTTATAATTAATTTTGTTGCACACATCCTAAAAATATTTCCTTAAATTCTCAGAAGTGGAATTGCTGAGTCGGAGCAATCTGTACTTTTAAAGCTTGAGAGCTATAATTGTCCTCTTGGGATTTATTCCAATTCATATATTTATTAGATCAAGTTTTCGAGTATCTCTTCTATGCCAGAACGTTCTAGGCCTGGGATAGAGCCAGGCTATATCCTTGGCGTCAATCCTGGCCTCTTCCAGCGGCATTTATACCCAGCACAATGATCCAATAGGAGACACTTGGTTAAGTGTATAATTGTTAAATGAACAAGTAAACAAATGGATTATTAAAGGACAAAAATCACAATTATTATTATTATTATTATTATTATTATTATTATTATTATTATTATTATTATTTTGCGGTGCTAGGGATTGAACTCAGGGGCATCCTCCCTCCAAGCTATACCCCTAGCCCTATTTTTTATTCTTTATTTTGAAACAGGGTCTCACTAAGTTGCGGAGTGCCTCACTGGGTAGCTGAGGCTGGCTGCAAACCCGGATCCTCCGGTCTCAGCCTCCCAAATGCTGGGATTACAAGCGTGCACCACCACACTCAGCTACTTTTTTTATTTTGAAATATGGTCTTGCTAGCCGGGTGTGGTGGCGCACACTTGTAATCCCAGCATTCGGGAGGCTGAGACCGGAGGATCCGGGTTCGTGGCCAGCCTCAGCTACCTAGTGAGGCACTCTGCAACTTAGTGAGACTCGGTTTCAAAATAAATAATAAAAAATAGGGCTGGGGGTGTAGCTCGGAGGTAGAATGCCCCTGAGTTCAATCCCCAGTACCTCAAAAAAAAAAAAAAAAAAAAAAAAAAAAAAAAAAAAAAAAAAAAAAAAAAGAAATATGGTCTTGCTATGTTGCTGAGGCTCTCACTGAGTTGCTGAGACTGGTCTTGAACCTGCAACCCTCTGTCTCAGCCTCCCAAGTACTAGAATTAGTATATATGCCACCACGCCTGGCTAGCATATGCTATTTACAAATAATTCATGTATTCACTAACGCAGGTCCCCTACACACCACAAAGAGTAAATATTGTTAACCTTTTGTTATTTGATCAAATAAATACTCATATCCAACAGCATGGAAAAATTATAACTATTTGCTGTTTGAAGACTGCGGTAAAGTGGTTTGCTACGTAGCAAAACCCAGCAGCTACACATTCACTTGTCCATCCTGTGAAACAGAAGCCACAGGTGGCCAGTTTTGGACAAAGCTCCTTCTCTGGCCCCAACAGACACACTAGAAATCAAAATGGAGGCACTCGTGCTAAAGTTCCTTGATGCACACTGAAGCTAAGCTGTTTATCTGACTTCTGAGAAATCAGGATTAGAGAGATAACAGCCAAAGATCCCCAACAGACCGGTTTCAACTGGTATGATAAAAAAATTTCTCTCTACTTTAATCCTTACACAAAAAGATAACCTGATATTAACCAATCGCTTATTTTTCTATTTTCTATCTCTCTGTCCCAGACTTCCAAGGAAAGTAGCTTTGAACTGAGCAATCTGCTTTTGGGGTTTTGTTTTTTGTTTTCTTTGGCCTTTTTCTGTCTATAAAACTCACCTCCTAGCCGGGTGTGGCGGCGCACACTTGTTTTTTTTTTTTTTGCGGTACTGGGAATTGAACTCAGGGGCATTCTACCTCCGAGCTATACCCCCAGCCCTATTTTTTATTCTTTATTTTGAAACCGAGTCTCACTAAGTTGCGGAGTGCCTCACTAGGTAGCTGAGGCTGGCCGCGAACCCGAATCCTCCGGTCTCAGCCC
>PVLC010001770.1:63124-132474 GCA_004027655.1 Graphiurus murinus | reverse complement strand
AAAAAAAAAAAAAAAAAAAAAAATAGCCCAAAACTGAAAACATCTCAAATGTTCACCAATTTATGAATGAATTAACAAAATGTGATCTATCCATATAGTAGAATATTATTTGACTGAAATCATGGAACCAACTTAGGTGTCCATCAACAGATGAATGGATTACAAAATTATGGGATATACACAAAATGGAATTTTACTCAGCAATAAGGAAGAACAAATGTGTGTCATTTGCAAGAAAATTAGAGGACATTATGTTAAGTGAGATTAGCCAGTCACAGAAAGTGAAGGATCATTTGTTTTTTCTAATATGCGCAAACTAGAGAGTAATTGGGATACCAGAGGGACTCCAGATAATAGAGGAGAAACTTCAGTGGAGCCAGGGAAGTGGTCTAAGGGAAGAGGAAGGGGAAGAGTGAGGTTCATTAATGAAATTACTACCATGGACTATGTGTACATATGTGAATATACCAACGTCAATCTCAGTACTCTGTATTGGAGACCCTGTTTCAAAATAAAGGATAAAACAGCCAGGCGTGGTGGCGTACGCTTGTAATCCCAGCATTTGGGAGGCTGAGACCAGAGGATCCGGGTTCGCGGCCAACCTCAGCTACCTAGTGAGGCACTCCGAAACTTACTGAGACCCTGTTTCAAAATAAAGAATAAAAAATAGGGCTGGGGGTGTAGCTCGGAGGTAGAATGCCCCTGTGTTCAATCCCCAGTACCGCAAAAATAAATAAATAAATAAATAAATGATAAAACAAAGGGCTGGGGTGTAGCTTGGAGGTAGAATGCCCCTGGGTTCAATCTCCAGCACTGCAAAAATTTTAAAAAAAATTTAGTACAAATACATGCTACAATATGAACTCTGAAAAACAGTATTTTTTCCCAGTACGTCTGGCTATGAAAAACAGAATTTTAAGTGAAAGAAGCCAGACATAAAATATTTTTTTTTAATATCGAGTGTGGTGACCCACACCTGTAAACCCTGCACTAGGGAGGCTAGGGAGGCTGAGACAGGAGGATCGCAGGTTCAGGGACAACCTCAGTAAATAGTGAGACTCATCAACCTAGTGAGACCCTGTTTCCAAATAAGAACTAAAATTGGGCTGGAGGTGTAGCTCAAAGGTAGATTGCCTCTGGATCCCAGCCCCAGTACCACAAAAATAAATAAATAGATAAATAAAATATTATAAAAGATTGTTTGATTCCATTCATTTGAAGTTTCCAAAATAGAAAAAAAAATCATAGATACTCCTCTATATTTGTCCTTGGTTAGAAAAAATAGACATGAGCCAGGCATGGTGGCGCATGCTTGTAACCTCAGTACTTGGGAAGCTGAGATAGGAGGATCGCAGGTTCGCAGCCAACCTCAACTACTTAGTGAGGCCCTTAGCAACTTAGTAAGACCCTCTTTCAAAATAAAAAAATTAAAAGTAGGGCTGGGGGTGTAGCTTGGAGGTAGAATGCCCCTGAGTTCAATCCCCAGTACCACAAAAAAGAAAAAAGAGACATGTTTGAAATTTTCTACCAGCATATACAGATATACAGATATATTTCATACTTTCCACAGTGGCATGGCACTTGATATGTCTCTGTGGTAAATTATATAGTCATTTTTATATTAATACTTTGTCTCTATTCATGTGTCAATATGTATTTGTGTGCATCACTACAGATTTAAAGAAGTTATTAAGCCAACTGAACATAGGGATTTAAATATGAAATGTTTTCTTCTTCAATTAATATTTTATATTAACTCAGCTCTCCCTCCCTTTCCTTAAATGATGTCATATGGATAATGTCACTGTTTTTGTGGCCACTTTTCTGTCAAAACAAGTTTAGCCAGATGTGGTGGCTCACACATACAAGTTCCCAGTCAGCCTCAGCTACTCAGTGAGGCCCTCTGCAACTTAGTGAGACCCTGTTTCAAAATAAAAAATAAAACAGAGCTAGGGGTGTAGCTCGGAGGTAGAATGCCACTGGGTTCAATCCCCAGTACTGGAAAAAAAAGTTCAATCCAGTCTTGTTCCACTTAAAGTCCTCAACCTTATTGGTAATTCAGGTCCCTCCCACCCATAACCTTCAATTCCAGCACGTCCTGTAGCTGGAGACACTTGAGTCTTTCTCCTCTAATGCGTCTGGTTTCTCTAGAATGAGAGCAGGGTAGTGGTGTGATGAGAAGAAAGGGATGCAGTTGTTTAGAATAACTGATGTGGGTTCTGCCTCTTTTGTCTTCTGTGTAGTAGAACATCTGAATGCCTCTCATTGTGTGTGTGTGTGTGTGTGCCTGCGATCCTCCTGTCTCCCAAATACTGGGATTACAGGCATGTGCCACAACACCTGGGCCCTCATGACCTTTTGGTTTGTGGCATCCTTCCTAGGTGTGATAATTTCTAGCTAGCTTTGTCCAGTTCCTGCCACTGATGATAGGTTGTTTATTTCTCTTATTTATGTATTTAATTTCAAAGAATAGAATAGAAAATAATAATGGGAAAGTAATACATATATGCTGGAGTATTACTTCATACACACTTCATGTCAGTTATATACATATATATGTGAGTGTGTGTATGTGTGTGTGGGATAGAGAGAGATTAGAGTGGAATGTTTTTCCCATAGATTGTGATCTAAGAAACTTGAGAGCCATTGGTGGTAAGAAGAGAATAGAGCTCAGGAGACCTGGTTTGTTTGTTTTCATTGTTTATTGATGCATTGAAATTATACATCATAGAGAGGTTCCATGTGTTAAAAACATACATGCACACAGCTCCTTCCCACACAAGTTACTGGCATTGCTAATAATACATTCACACATTGCTCTCATATTATTTGAACCTCTTCCTTCCCCAGTCCTTCATCTTCCCCTCCCTAACTCTGATCCCTAACCCCCTTCAACTACTCTACTGATCAATTTTCACATTATTTGAAGTCCCTTATGTTTCCTATTTTCTCTCCAGCTTCCACAAGTGAGAAGAAACATATGACCCTTGACTTTCTGAGACTAACTAATCTCAATTAGCATAATATTCTCCAGTTTCATCCTTTTTCTTGCAAATGACATAATTTTGTTTTTCTTTGTGGCTAAAACTCCATTGTGTGTCTCTACCACAATTTCTGTATCCATTCATCTATTGACAGACACCTAGGTTGGTTCCATAATTTGGCTCTGGTGAATTGCCCTGCTATAATCATGGATATGCTCTGCTGCGAGCTTGCTGCTGACCTGGAGCAGCTCCTTGCTTCCCTCTGGGTCTCATACTTTCTTCTAGTAAATGAAGCCTTTGTACTCTCACATCTCTTGCAGCTCTTCCTGGTTGCTACAACTGGCGCAAAGGTAACAATTAACACAGAGTGAGCATTAACAATGTTCCCAGCCCTGCTCAGGCACATTGCACGCATTGATTAATTTAATTCTCATGACAGCTCTGCAATATAGGTGATTTTATTATTATCCCTATTTACAGATGAGAAAATGGAGGCTCAGAGAAGTTAAATGGCAAAGCTGGATATTGGATCTATGCTCGTCAGGTTCTAAAAGTCACGTTCTTAACTAGCACTTCTCCCCACATGCAGCTCCAAGCCAGCATGACCACTCTGCCTTTCCAGCTCGTTTTGAATGAGATATGTCAGACTCTTCTGACCACGCTGCTCGGTGAGTTTTGCCACTCTTCTTTGTCAGGTTCACTTGGAACACATTGGTGTGCACCCTAGTGTGACATTTGCAGTGGTAGGTTCTGGCATCCTTGGGTTCCTGGGGCATTTCTCTTTATCTCATCAAGGGCATAATTTGTAAACAACAGGTTACCTTTCTCCTCTTTTGTTAATCTCTTCCATCAGTCCCCTCTCAACAGCTCTTGCTGCCATCTCTTTCCTCCTAATATTAGTTTAATACTCTTCATATCCAGGTGCTGTTTACCCTGACACGTAACAAAGAAATCAGTGGGGTATTTTTCATTATCCCTAGCCAATAATCAATATTAAATTTCTCCTTTTGAGCTGGGCATGGTGGTATACACCTGTGATCCCAGTACTTGGGAGGCTGAGACAGAAGGATAGCATGTTTGCCAATGGCCTAAACAACTTAGTGAGACTCTCAGCCACTTAGCAAGACCCTGTTTCAAAACAAAAAAATAAAATTGGGCTTGGGGTATAGCTTGGAGGTAGAATGTCCCTGGGTTCAATCTCTAATACCACACACACACACACACACACACACACACACACACACACACACACACCACACAATTCTCCTTTGGGACCATGCCATTCAAAACAAAGCCCAATGCACTTTCTGTCCCTTTGTGAATTCCAAGAATTCCGGATCAGAACAGCATGGAAACTGTTTGGTTCTCTGTCCACCAGTTCTTCCTCTTCTCACAGTACCCCCCATAGAGACACTTGACCTCAATCTCCAGGCTTAGTGAGCTCTGCTCCATCTCTAGAATTGACCTTGCACTCCAGCAAGGGGAATTTAGGAGCCTCTAGTTCAATGCTTGGATTCAAGGCAAGTCATCACCACCTGAAACCATGGCGATGATATCCTGCATCCTGAGTCCAAGCCCCCATCCTACAGCTCTGCTCTGATTCTGGCCTTTTCTCCCTAATTCTCCACTCAGGCTTTGATAACCCCCTGTAACAGGGAGTCTGCCCAGTTCTTCCCAGTCCTTTTCCTCCTTCTCCTTAGGAATTGGAATACTCCAGAAGCTGTAGCCTTGAACCCTTGTGACTTACTTCTGTGATGTTCTCTGCCCAGCTGTTTCTCTGAACACAAACTGCTTCTGGAGCACCCAGTACCCCATTTAACAAACCTGTCAGCTTATCTTAAGTCTTGGTCCCTTGAAATTTGTTCCACTTGCAGTAAATAACCTTTCTGTCTAGACTGTGTCACATGAAATCATAGGGGCCAAGTAGATGTTTCTATTTCCTTAAAAGTGTATTTTATACCAAGACCTTTTTCAAAGTGCAGTCCTTGGACCAGCAGGGGAACAGCAGCACCAAGGAGATGTTAACAAATGTAGAAAAAATTGGTCCTACCCCTGGATCCAAACCTGTATTATAATAATATCTGTTCTGGGGCTATCAGCAGGTCTCCTACCAAGTCAATTAAACAGCATCTAAGTGTCTTTTTTCTTTTCTTTCTTTCTTTTTTTTTCAGTACTGGGAACTGAACCCAGGGGCATTCTACCTCTCAGCTACACCCCCAATCCTATTTTTTATTCTTTATTTTGAAACAGGGTCTCACTAAGTTACAGGGAGCCTCACTAAATAGCTGAGGCTGGCCTCGAACCTGCGGTCCTCCAGTTTCAGCCTCCCAAGTGCTGGGATTACAAGCATTCACCACCATGCTTGGCTTCTAAGTGTCTTTTGATTATAAGATCATTTACTCCACTCATTTGAAGCTTCATAAAGGATAAGAAAGTCATGCATTTTGTTTATGCATCTTGTTTACTGCTGTATTTCTATTACCTAGAACTGTGATTGGCAGATTAAATGTTTAATGAACATTTGTTGAAGGAATGAACAAATGAAAAGATAAACTTTACTGCCTGGGTGGCATTGAGAAAGCTCTGAGCCTCATCAGTTTTCTCTATTGTAAAATAAAGATTCATAGCCCTTCTTCCAGGTATGAGGATTAGGCATAAAAAATAGGTGCAGAGTTATCAATATTTATTCTTACCCATTAGATATGTATTGTGCCAGGGAGTGTAGCTCAAACATAGAATGTCCCCAGGTTCAATTCCCCATACCATGAAAGAAAGGAAGGAAGGAAGGAAAGAAGGAGAAAGGATCTCAAAGAAAGAGAGAAAGAAAGAAAGAATCTCTTTTGTATTGGGATAGCCTTCCTTTTCAGCTACTTTGCCTAAGTATTACAAAGGGCTTCCTTTGTGTGACATTGTATATTTGGAGAGGTCTTGGTAGAGAGATTCATTCATCCATTAATTTAGCAAATCTGTGTGTGTGTGTGTGTGTGTGTGTGTGTGTGAGAGAGAGAGAGAGAGAGAGAGAGAGAGAGAGAGAGAGAGAGAGAGAGAGAGAGAGATACTGGGGACTGAACCCAGGGGCACTCTATGTCTGAGCTATACCCCCAGCCCTATTTTATTTTGAAATAGGGCCTTGCTAAGTTGCTGAGGCTGGCCTTTAAACTGCAATCCTCCTGCCTTAGCCTCCCAACTACTGGTATTACAGTCATGCACCACCACAAATGGCTTAATTTAGCAAATCTTAACTGGATGTTATATGCCAGGCAATCTTCTAAGTACTGGATGAGCAGAATAGTGGATAAAACAAAGTCCCTCTAGAAGTTTATATTCAAGCAGGAAGATATAGTCATTAACTAATATTACAATATAGTAGATGGTGATATTTCTCAAGGGAAACAATAAAGTGTTTAAGGGGAAAAAGGAGTGTTGGTGACTGTGTGTGGAAAGAGGATCAGAGAAGGACTCTTTGAAGAGAGAACATTTAAGCAGAAATCTGCAGGAAACCAAGGGGTGAATTGTATGGATATCCATGGGGAGGGTTTTCCAGGCAGAGGGACAGCCAGTGCTATAGCCCCTAAGGGGGAACATGTGTGGCATGTTTAAGGACTGGCAAAGGAGACCAGGGTAACTGACAAAGAGTGAGGAAGGAGTGAGAATAATGGGAGTAGTGAATCAGGTCAGGTTTTAGGGGTTATTATATGGACACTGGCTTTTACTCTGAGTGAAACTGGGAGCCATGTAAGACAGTGAATGGGGAATGATGTGATCTACCTTAAATTTAAATGGGTCACTCCAGCTGCTGTAGTGATCGAGAACAGATTCTAAGGGATTAAGGGCAGAAACAAGAAGACCATCTGGGAGGTCGTGGCGGTAATCCAGGTGAGAGAGGATAGTGCCCTGAATCAGGCTGGTAGTGATGGGGGGGGCAGGGAAGCCTAGGAGATTCTGATGATGTTTTGAAGAAAAGTCTAACATGTTTTGCAGATGTCTTGGACATGGGATATGAGAGAAAAAAGAGGTAATGATGACTCCAAGGTTTTTACTTCAACAATGGGAAGGATAAAGCTGCCATCTGCAGAGATGGGCAAGATTTGGAGAACTAGGTCTGTGGAGGGGACAATCAGGATTTCTGTTTGAACATTGTCATAGTCCATTTGTACTGCTAATAGCAAAATACCAAGACTGGATAATTTATGAATAATAAATTGATGGTAGTGAGTCACTTCATTGCATATATATACTCTGAGAAATGCATCGCTAAGCAATTTCTTGTGTAAATATCAATGTGTGCTTACATCAACCCAGATGGTGTAGCCATCTATATACCTAAGCTGCATGGTATTTCCATTGTCTTATAAGCACTCTGCCATGGACTAAAATGTGGTTATGTGGTGCATAACTATATTCTTCACAGTTCTGGAGGCTGAGAAGTCCAAGATCAATGAGCTGGTAGAGTCAGTGTCTGATGTCCAGGTCTGTGCTTTCAAAATGGCACCTTGAACACTGTATCCTCATGTGGCAGAAAAATATGATAGGTAAAAAAAAAAAAGGGGAGCAGCTCTCTGGGACTTTTTTTTTTAATGAGGGCATTAGCTGGGCATGATGGCACGCACCTGTAATCCCAGTACTTGGGAGGTTGAGACAGGAGGATCACAGGCACAGGTTTGCTACCAGCCTCAGCAATTTAGTGAGACCCTGTTTCAAAATTAAAAAATAAGCTGGGCATTGTGGTGCACGTTTGTAATCCTAGTACTTGGGAGGCTGAGACTGGAGGATCACAGGTTTGCAGCCAGCCTCAGCAATTTAGTGAGGCTTGCAGAAATCTAAGTGAGACCTTATTTCCAAATAAATAAAATCATTCTGAGGATGTAGCTCAAATGTAGAATATTCTTGGGTTCAATTCCCAGTACCACAAAAAATAAATAAATAAATAAAATAGGCTAGGTGTGTAGCCGAGAGGCAGAACGCCCCTGGTTTCAATCCCCAGCACCAAAATAGATTTTTTTTTAAAAAATGGCATTAATCACATTCACAAAGGTGAGGCCCTCATGACCTAGTCACCTCCCAGAGGCCCCAAGTCCCAATACTCCCTTGATAAATTAAGCTTCAGCATATGAATTGTGGAGGGACATAAGCATTCAAACCATAGCAAACGTGTTACATTGAAGATGCTTGTTAGATATTCAAGAAGAAATGTTGAGTATATGGCTGGATAGGTGCATCTGAAAGAGAAAAGAGAAATCTGAGCTGGCCACAGGGGTACACATCTGTAATCCCAGCACTTGGGAGGCTGAGACAGGATGATCTCAGGCTCGAGGCCAGCCTCAGCCACTTAGTGAGGCCCTCTGCAACTTAGTAAGATCTTATTTCCAAATGAAAACCAAAAAGGGCTGGGGTGTAGTTCAGAACATCCCTAGGTTCAACTCCCAGTGCCACAAAATCAATAAATAAAAAGTGCTAGGGGTGTAGCTCAGAGGTAGAATGCTCCTGGGTTCAATCCCCAGTACCAAAAGAAAAAGAAAGATCTGTAGCTCAAGTATGAACTTAGAATAATTAACATGTAATTGATAGTTAAAGCCAAGGGGTGGGGTGAGATCACATAGGGAAAGAGCATAGAGAAGAGAAATAGCCCAAGATCTGAATTCTGGGGCATACCAATGTTTAGAGGTCAGGAATGATAAGAGAAATCACCAAAAGCCACTGAAGAGGAGCAGCCAAGGGGAATAGGTGGTGAGAAAATCGTATTCTAGAAGCCAAGGGGAGTAAGTGTTCAAAGAAGGAGGGGAGTAAGTGTTCAAAGAAGGATGTTTAGAATGCTGCTTAAATGGCAAGCAAAATGAATAAGAATGGAGAATTGACGATTTGATTTTTTTTTCCATTCCTGGGGATTGAACTCAGGGACATTCTACCTCCGAGCTCCACCCCCAGCCCTATTTTATATTCTTTATTTTGAAACAGGGTGTCACTAAGTTGTAGAGGCTGAGGCTCACTAAGTAGCTGAGGCTGGCCATGGACCTGCAATCCTCCTGTCTCAGCCTCTCAAGTACTGGGATTACAAGTGTGTGCTAGCACTCCTGGCTGACTATTTGATTTGAAAACATGGAGATTCATTTAAGACCTCGAGAGGTGCTATTTTGGTCAAGTGATAGAGACAAAAGCTTGACTGGAACGGGGTGTAGTGGCGCACACTTGTAATCCCAGCTTTTGGGAGGCCAAGACTGGAGGATCTGGGTTCGTGGCCAGTCTCAGCTACCTAGTGAGGCCCTCTACAACTTAGTGAGACCTTGTTTCAAAATAAATAAAGAATAAAAAATAGGGCTGGGGGTATAGCTCGGAGGTAGAATGCCCCTGAGTTCAATCTCTAGTACCGCAAAAAAAAAAAAAAAAAAAAAAAAAAAAAAGCTTGAATGGAGATAATTTAAGAAAAAAGGGAGAGAAATTGGAAACTGAGCAAACACAGCTGTTTCAAGGCATTTTGCTATTACAGGGGAAAGAAAAAGGGCAGAAAAGCTGGAAGGGCATGGGGAGAAATGGAAAGCTTTATTTTTATATTTATTCTTATATTTATTTATTTTTGTGGTGCTGTGGGTTGAACCCAGGTGCATTCTACCTCTGGGCTACACCCCTAGTCCATTTTTAAAATTTTTTAAATTTGGAAACAGGGTCTCATTAAGTTGCTGAGGGTCTCACTAAGTTGCTGAAGCTAGCTTTGGACCTGTGATCCTCCTGTCTCAACCTCCTAAGTACTGAGGTTATAGGCATGCACCTCCATGCCTGGCTTTATTTTTAACATAATAGATACTGTATCATGTAGTGAGGGAGAAATTATCAATGCAAGAGAGAGATGGGAATTCATGGAGTCATTTTGTTTTGCAGTGCTAGAGATAGAACCCAGAGCATTGCACATGCTAGGCAAGAACTCTACCACTGAGCTGCATGCCTACCCTCAAATCATGTTCTTAAGTAGATGAGAGGAAGTGAGATTAAATGAACGAGTGGAAATAAAAGAGCCAGGATTTGAACCAGATCTCTTCTACCAGGCACATTGGTGCATGCCAGTAGTCTAGCTACTAAAGAGGCTAAGGAAAGCAAAATTACTTGAGCCCAGGAGTTCAAGATCAGCATGGACAATATAAAGAGATCCTGTTTAAAAAAAGAAAAGAAAGAGCTGGGCTGGTGGCATACACTTGTAAACCCAGTACATGGAAGGCTGAGACAGGAGGGTTGCAGGTTAGAGGCCAGCCTCAGCAACTTACTGAGACTAGCCTCAACAACCTAGCAATATCCTGTTTTAAAACAAAAAATTAAAAGGGCTGAGGGTGTAGCTTATAGGTAGAATGCCCCTGAGTTCAGCTGGGTGTGGTGGCACACACTTGTAATCCCTGTACTTGGGAGGCTGAGACAGGAGGATCCGGGTTCGAAGCCAGCCTGAGCTACTTAGTGAGGCCTTCCACAACTTAGTAAGACCCTGTTGCAAAACAAAGAATAAAAAATAGGGCTGGGAGTGTGGCTCAGATATAGAATACCTCTGGGCTCAATCCCCAGTACTGAAAGAAAAAAAAAAAAAAGAATGCCCCTGGGTTCAATTCATAGTACCACAAAGGGAGGAAGGAGGAAGGAGGAAGGAGGAAGGAGGAAGGAGGAAAGAGGAAAGAGGAAGGAAGGAAGGAAGGAAGGAAGGAAGGAAGGAAGGAAGGAAGGGGTAGTGCACACCTGTAATCCCTGTACTTGGGCTGAAACAGGAGGATTTCAGATTTGAGGCAAGTTTGTGGTAACTTAGCAAGGCCCTGTTTCGAAGTAAAAAATAAAATAGGACTGGGGGGTGTAGTTCAGAGGTAGAGCCCTCCTGGGTTCAGTCCCCAGTACCATAAAAATAAAATGAATGAAAAGAAAGTAAGGGAGAAAAGAAGGAAGAAAAAAATCAACAAAGCTCTCTTCAAAGCCTCTTACTCTCTCCACTCACTGTGTAGTGCTACTCCGGCAATCCCATTAAGAGTCTCTGGGCACTCAGTACCGCGCTTTTCATCGCATACTCAGGCAACTGCTTACTTGGAATTCAGGCCACCATTTCCACTTGCCTTTTGATTGGGGGAAGAATTAGATCTATAAAGCATAACTGTAGTTTATCTTCTGATTCCCTAAAAGCTCTCCCTTCTCCCTTCTGATTTCATTTGTCATTATAGGAAGAAAGAGAGTCCTGAGAAGCGAGAGCCTGCTTGGGCTTTTTTGTAATACTGGTCTAATGGCTAGAGAACATCATTTATCTCCCTTGCGTTTTTCCTCGGCAGACCTCTAATGTGGCTCTCGCTGGTCGTTACAACAATCCTAGATGCAATAGTCATTTCTGCAGGTGCTTTTTCAGCAGCCCAGAAGAATAAGCAAGAATGTCGGCAGATGGGGATGAGAAAGAGGGCAGAAAGCAGGGAAACATCATAGCCACCGTGTTGCAACTGTGCTTCTCTGAAAGGTTGGAGAACAATCAAGGGAGTCTCCTTAGCACAGGAGAGACATTTTCCCTACCTTTCCTTTGCTAGTCACAAGGCAACAAGATTCAGATGTGTTACTCTGGGGCACTGGGCAAAATGTATGGGCCATTCAAGGTGGCCAGGATGTCTAACCCAAGAGAGATGAGAAGACCCAGAGGAGCAGGGGCCAATGATAAGAAACTGATAAAAATACCTGCTAACTGTCCAAATCAGGTGGCATTATTTGAACATTGCTAGGCTGTGTTTGAAAGTAAATGTAATTCTGTGAGCCAGAGGTAAGGAGAAACAAAAGGAGGCAGAGTGAGAAAAGAAAAGAAAATATAAATTGGGAGAATGGAGAGGTAAAAGACGTCAGTGGGAAGCCGGATGTGGTGGTGCATGTCTGCCATCCCAGTACTTGGGAGGCTGAGACAGGAGGATTGCAGGTTCTAAGACAGCCACTCAGCTACTTAGTGAGGCCCTCTGCAACTTAGTAAGATTCTGTTCCAAAATAAAGAATAAAGCCAGGCGTGGTGGCGCACGCTTGTAATCCCAGTATTTGGGAGGCTGAGACAGGAGGATCTGGGTTCGCAGCCAGCCTCAGCTATCTAGTAAGGCCCTCTGCAACTTAGTGAGACTCGGTTTCAAAATAAACAATAAAAAATAGGACTAGGGGTGTAGCTTGGAGGTAGAAGGCCCCTGGGTTCAATCCCTAGTACTGAAAGAGAGAGAGAGAGAGAGAGAGAGAGAGAGAGAGAAAGAAAAAAAAAGAAAGAAAGAAAGTCAGAGGGAAACAGAAAATGAAAACCAAGGCTTGTCCTGCTTAATGCTAAATGTTTGGCTACTTTACCATACGCTCTAGCTATAACAAACACATAGTGAAACTTGTAGCTTTGAATGTTTACCTAAGAGCAAGAAGAAAACCCAGAAGTCATTTTTCTGCTATAGATCAGTTATTTCTCTTGTCCTCTTCCTATGTTTTCAGGCCTGCAACCAATATACTATGCTGCGTCTGCTTCTAAGAACCACCCTGGCTGGCCTCCATTAAAAATGCCATATATTAAGAGCTCATGTAGTGCAATTGGAACACAGTATTATGTTATTCATTTCTTAATCTAATCCGCTGCCTTTAGATACTGGAAATGAGAATTAGTCAGAGTCTAATCTCTCCAGGGATGTTTTCCTTTCCAGGCAAGCCTGCTCTGTCTCCTATAGAAAAAAGGATGAAATCCAGTCTTGAGATGATGTATCAGAAAATAAAAGGAAAAGAGAGGCCAACGGGGTTAGGAGAGGCCCAAAGAATGCAAATGGCCTTGGAATGCTTATATTTTTTTTAAAAAAGAAAAGAAAATTGCCAGGCATGGTGGCGCAGGCTGAGACCGGAGGATTGCAGGTTCACAGCCAGCCTCAGCTACTTAGTGAGGCCCTCCGCAACTTAGCGAGATCTTGTTTCAAAATAAAGAATAAAAAAATAGGGCTGGGGGTATAGCTCAGAGGTAGAATGCCCCTGGGTTTAATCCCCAGTACCACACACACACACAAAAAGAAAATCAACATTTTGGGGGGAGCTCCCTTCTATATAGAATCTACATGACTAATCCTAATCAGATGATGGGACTCAGTTAAAATAAAGTTTCAGTGATTGCTGTGGACCCAACTGAAGGAAAAATATTGACTGCAAAAAAAAAAGCAAGTAAACAATACGGCTGGACAGCATAGCTCACTGGTTAGAGCACTTCTCTGACATGAATGAGGCCCTGGGTTCATTCTCTAGCACTAAAAACAAGAAAGAAAGGAAGAGAGAGAAGAAAAAGAGGAGTTGGAAAGAAGAAACAGTGACGTGACAAATATCTCCTTCCTCCTTGTATATTTTTTATTTTTGTTTTCTTATTTTTTTACTTTAAAACACTTTGAAGCCAGGCGTGGTGGCACATGCTTATAATCCCAGTACTTGGGAGGCTGAAATAGTAGGATAGCAAGTTTGCAGCCAGTCTCAGCAACTTAGTGAGGCCATCTACAACTTAGTTACAGAATAAAATAGGGCTGGAAGTATAGCTCAGAGGTAGAATGCCCCTGGGTCCCATCCCCAGTACCACACACAAAAAATAAATAAGTAAAATAAACAAATACAACACTGAAATATTAATCAGGGCATAGTTTCTGTACTCAGATCACTGTTCTTTTGACCTTAAAAAAAAAAAAAGAAATAAAATTGGGCTGGGGGTGTGAGGGTGTAACTCGAAGGTAGAATTCCTCTGGGTTCAGTCCCCAGTAACACACACACACACACACACACACACACACACACACACACACACACACACACACACACCAAAGGAGAAAACAGAAAACCGCCATTTGAATCTCAACCAGTCACTGCAGCTCATTATTCACCTGTCTTAATGACAAACTACACCTTTCTCTACATAGAATTCCTGCAAACTGTTCTAAAGCAGATTAAAGGAAATATCAAATATGGAAGGGGATGGACTCTATAATTGTGCTGTGGACCCATAGCATATCACGAGTTGTGTGGGTCACATAAACACCATGCTGTGAATCCCTTTATAGGGGAAGGAGGGCATCTGGAGATGAAGTCTGGAAGAAAGAACAGATGGAGGTTTGATGAAAAGAAGAGGAGGAAGAAGGCGGCGGGAAGTAGCCCTGAATTTAAGGCTCTGCCACAAAGAATAGCACAACGTGGAGGAGGCTCTGGAAGGCAGCTAGGATGCACGGAGATGGACTAAGATTGAGCATAAAATGTTCACTGTTTGAACACCTGGTGTATCTATGTGATTAGCGTGCCAGGGGCCAATCCAAGGGCAAAATGGGGACCCCTGTCTCTTAATTCCTCTCTTTTCTCTGGTTTCTTGGAAACAAATCTATCAATGTCTGAAGAATCCCATCTAAGAGAAAAGTGCTCTGAAGATATTCAATCCCCAAGTGCTTTAAAAGCATGTTTGCTATGCCAAATGAGTCCTTGGAAGAGCTAAATCACTTCTTGATTTGAAGCAGTGAGTGAAAAAGCCTACCCATCTTTCATGGTAGGAGAAGGTATAACCAAGTGCTCAGACAACTCAAAGAATGAAGTTGAGATCCTGGATTCAAATCCCCTGTGGCCTGTTTACTCCTCTACTCCCATCCCTATCTCGACAAACTGGTTCTCCACACCTAGTCAATCATCTTGCAGGAATGAACCACAGGTTACATTAAACTCTTGGCAAGAGGCGGAATGGTGTGGGGTTAGCTGCACAGGCTCTGAATATATTCACTCTGTCTGCAGACAGATCTGGCTTGGAAACTTGCCCTTCTTACTACCTGTGGGAAATAAGAAAATGACTTATTTTTTCTCTCTGTATCTGTCTGTCTTTCTCTCTCAATCTCAGTTTCCTCTCAGTGTTGAGATAATTTAGCACATAACTATTTAATACATGATAGCTGTTGCTAGTTTTATCATTGTTAATAATGGGTGTAGATTGAAATCCAAGCATAAAATTAGAAGCTGATTTCTACTATCCTGCTTCCTTTCAAGAATTCTCAAAAGAGATACAAATTCATCTGATCCCAGGACACTCTTTTTTAACTCTTTCCAAGAGGAGATGCTATTATCAATACGTCTTAGTAATCACAAATGAAATGAAATCTATCTCCTTTCCCTATCTGACTCCACTGCTGAAGCCAAGAATCTAAATTACTGGCCTCCCCACAGGGAGGGGCTGATAGCTTTATCTGGGCATGTAACAAGGAGGAGATAGTGTCCCCGAATGCTCATCTTACAAACTGCCTACCTGGTTAGGGTGGGGGACTTGCCCAGAGCTGGAATGGATGTAGCCAAAGGCTCTCAGAATTCTCCAGGGGTTCCCAAGCTAGCTTTCCAAAACTGCTTTCAGCATATTGATTTCTGACAGCGTTGCACTTCAGGAAAAGAGCAACTCCAAACTGCCAGTTTGCCCACATCTCAAAATCAAACGCACATGTAGCAGATGCTTAGGTTTCTTTTTTTCTTCCTCTCCTGCAGGAAAACGCGTGGTTTCTAATAACATCCCTGCTATGTTGCGGCAGAACTGGATGCCAGTTTCACCTGAGGCTGCAGATGTGAAAGGGCATCCAACAGAAATTCTCCCACTTGACCCACTTAGGGTAGGTTTTATTTCTACCTTAGGATGAAAACATGAATATTTGGAATTGAAAAGGGGAGGATCCTTAAAGTAAGCAATTGTTGAGTGACTCACTCACCAGACAAATGGTATCTACTTTACATACAAATTGCCTCACTGATTGTCAAAACCACATTGCAAGGTGGCTACTGTGAATAATGTATCACACAACGAAGGAAAAGGCTGTGAGAGGGTAAGCCACTTACCTGGGGTTGCAAGAGCTCACCAGTGGCAAGAAATTGAATTCACGTCTCTTTGACTTTTTGTTCAATTTGTTAATTTACATTGTTATTCAAATATTGATTCATGGACTAAAACGTGCATTTATTATTTATTTATTTATTTATTTATTTATTTATTATTTATTATTATCATTTATTATTATTATTATCATTTATTATTTATTTATTTATTTATTTATTTATTTATTTAACAGTACGGGAACTGAACCTAGAGGAGCTCTACCACTACCCTATATCCCCAACGCTTTTCATTTTCTAAGTTGCCTAGGCTGGTCTTGAACTTGTGATCTTTCAGCCTCAACCTCCTGAGTCCCTGGGATTATGGATGTGTTCCAATGCATCATAGTCCATATTTACATCTATGGTAGTTTCAGCATCAGAGATTTAAAATATTTCTCTCAACATTCAACCTCTGCAAAAGCAAAGGAAGTACATTTTCTGCATCCTAATACTTGAAATATATGTTGTCTGTGAAATTCTAGCTATAAAATACCTCATATTACTTGAGAGCATAGTGGCACTCATGTCTATTAAAACAATAACAATGATAAATGAAGGACATGAGGAAATATAGCCAGTAGAAATGAGTCTTCCTCAGGAAGATAGTAGGTCTTTCATCCTCCATGCATCTCTAACTAGTGTAGCCTGAAATGAATCAGTTTATATCTCTATTCAGTGGAACAATTCTTTCATTACTATATTATGATACAGACAGAAAGGAGACAAATGAGCTGGGAATCCAGACTTCCAGACCACAGCCGAAATTTGTAAGGCCAGTTCTTTCATATTGACCTTCCTAGTTGTTTTGAACAAATATTAAAGCTAGAAGGGAATTTAGAGGCAAGTGACTGAAATCCTTTTGGATTTCAAAATATGAAGCTGAAGCTGGGTGTGGTGGCACATGCCTGTAATCCCAGTAGTTGGGAGGCTGAGGCAGGAGCATCTCAGATTCGAGACCAGCCTCAGTAACTTAATGAGTTCTTCTTCTACTTAGTGAGATTTTGTTTCAAAATAAAAAATAAAAACAGGCCTGAGGGCGTATCTTGGAGGTAGAATGTTCCTAGGTTCAATCCCCAATACCACAAAAAAAGAGAGAGAAAGAAAGAAGAAAGGAAGGAAGGAAGGAAGGAAGGAAGGAAGGAAGGAAGGGATGTAGGATAGAAGAAATAATTTAGGCAAAAAGGAGACATTGGGAGGGAAAGGAAAAATATAGTTTTTTTAAATCTGGAGTTTTAAAAAAGTTCCACATCCTAATCCCCAAAAGCCCTGCCCCCACCTAAGTCAGAACAAAGGACACTGGAAATTCACAGCCAAGGTTAGAAAGTACCTTGGGCCCTGCCCCCCACCTAAGAGTCAGGGGCAACAGGACACTGGAAATTTACAGCCAAGCCCATCTTGAAACCTGAGAAAGAGGTGGGCCCAGCTTGGACCACCTACTCATCGCCCACCTATACCTGAAGAAGGAGGAGGTCCAGATCTCTTCTGTGCCCACCCTTCTTACAAGCCTATAAAGGACAGGAGAAAACCACGCCTCGCTCTCTTTTTTTCTCTTGGGACCTGGGAAGCGCATCAGGACAGGAATATGCCAGCTCACATGTATTTCTCCCCTTTCCATTATTTTCCTAAATAAATTCCTACTTTTTGTTCCTAAATGGCACGTGTTAAAATTCTTTTTATCACGGATGCCAAGGACCCATGTGTGGGACCGGGTATCCCACAACAGAAGGAAGGGAAGGAAAAGCTGAGGCCTAAAGAGTGACTTGCTCAAGCTAGGCGAATCCAGCTCAGGTGTCCTGGTTCCCAGTCCCCTTCTGAATAGCAATTCCCCTTTATTTGCAATGTTGCTTTCTGTAGTTTGTCACTTGTGATCAAACTCAGTCTTAACAAATTACATGGAACAGTCTAGAAATAAATAATTCCTAAGTTTTAAATTATGCATCATTCTTAGTAACATGATGAAATCTCATAGCATTCCTCTCTGTCCTGCCTGGGATGTGAATCATGCCCTTCTACAGTGTATCTGTGTTGTATATGCTACCCACCCATTGGTCACATAGTAATTATCAGATTGACTGTCCTGGTATCAAAATGTTTGTGTTCAAGTAACACTTATTTAATTCAATAATGTCCCCAAAGTACAAGAGTAGTAATGGTCACAATTTGGACATGCCAATAAGAAGCCATAAAGTACTAATTTTGGTGAAAAGCTCTCAATGTAATAGGAAAAAAAATTGTATGCAGCGGTCACTAAGATCTGTGATAAGAATGAATTGTCTCTCTATGAAATTTTGAAGAAGGAAAAAGTAATTTATATTAGTTTTAGTACCTTGAACTGCAAATATTATGGCTGCAGTGAGTGAAAAATGCCTAGTTAAATTGGAAAAGGCATTCCATTTGTGTATGTATGAATAGGAAAACACATAGTGTATAGGGTTCGGCACGGGTCATGGACTGTATCCCTTGCAGATAAGGGGGACTGCTCTTTTTCCAACTACATGGTATTGCTGCCCAGCAAGGCTTTCCCAGGCTGTGTCAAAGGCAGGGCAAGTCCTGAAAAGTTCTCTGCTTTGCCCAGTATGCCACAGCAAGTTTTTGGCTCTGTTAGAGCCCATGACATTTAACCACAGACTTTTCTTGGAACCCCTGGAAGAAAGACAACTGCCTGAGTGGTTCATGATTTAAATAGCTAAATAATGCCAACTTGAATTTCTGATGACAAAGTAAGTAGTACTTGAGGACTATATGCCAGGAAAACATTTCTCCAATGATACTCGATTAATGCAATTAAGGGAAGGTTTAAATTTGGAAGCTTGAGGAATCATTTCTTTGTCTTTAACATTCTCTTTCACTTGGCTTGGGCATTCTGGACTATAAATAATGGGTTTAATAATGCCAGTGTCATGCTAGGTGTGATGTCACACACATAATCCTACTACTTGGAAGGTTGAGACAGGAGGATTGCAAGTTTGTGGTCAGCCTCTGCTGCTTATTGAGGAGCTCCACAACTTAGTGAGACCCTGTTTCAAAATAAAAAATTAAAAAATAGGACTGGGAGTGTAGCTCAGAGGTAAAAAGCCCCTGGGTTTCATCCCCATAACCACAAACATACACACAAAAATAATATCAGTGTCTGTTTAAAGTAAGATTATCTCAAACCAAAGATATTTTTGTGTTGCCACCAAAGTTTTTATTTCTTTTCTGAGTATATACCTGACATATGTTCTTCTTATGTTTTCCCTGTGAAAGCATGAATTTAACATTATTGTCTTAAGATTTAATGATCTTGGGAGGCTGAGACAGAAGGATCACAGGTTCATGACCAACCTCAGGAAGGAGTGAGATTCTCAGCAACCTAATGAGAGCCTGTTTCAAAACAAAATTAAAAAGATCTGGGGGTGTATCTTGGAGGTAGAATGCTCCTGGATTCAATCCCAAGTACCACACACAAAAAGAAAATTTATTGATGGCATCATTTTTTTTTCCTGCTATTATACCTCCAAGCTACACTCCAAGCCCTTTTTATTTTTATTTTTTTAAATTTTGAAACAGAGTCTTGCTAAGTTACTGAGGGTCTTGTGAGACTGCTGATGCTTGCCTTGAATCTGCCTCAGCCTCCCAAGTATTTCTATCTCAGACTCCCAAGTACTGGGATTACAGATATGTGCCACCATGCCCAGCTAGCATCATATTTTCAGTTGATAGATTAGTAATTTGGCAAAAGCCTCCTGTGTACAATCTTATTTGTCCTGAGGATATTCTTGTGAAGCAGAGAGATTTGTTCCTTTCCACCAAATGTGAGGAAAACAAAGCAAGAAGTGAGTTAGGCCAGGAACAGTGGTACATGCCTATAATTCCAGTACTTGGGAAGCTGAGACAGGAAGGTCACAGGTTTGAGGCCAGATTCAGCAACTTAGTGAAGCCCTCAGTGACTTAGTGAGACCTTGTTTTGAAATTAAAAAATAAAAAGGGAGCTGGGGATGTAGTTCAGTGTTAGAACCCCCCAGTACCACATACACAAAACAAACAAATAAATAGAAGTGCGTTAGGACCCAAGGTTATAAACTAGATAGTTTCTGTTTCCTAATAGAGTATTTTTCTTATTTAGGGGGTCAGGTCTCTTATCAAGTGATAATGTGGAGAGTAAGTGAAAATTGCTACTAGTAGGATCAAGTAAATTAGAAGAAACAAAAGAAGCAAATAAAGAATCCACCAGATACTAGGGAACCTTATAGAAAAGTTAACTTGATACCTGTAGACTATAAGAGACTAACAAATAAAATTCAAATGCTGAAGGACAAAATTATAGAAGGGAAACATTTAAAATAAAGCCAGGTTTGGGCACAGTGGCACACATCTTTAGTCCCAGCTATGTAGGAAGTTGAGGTGAGGGGATTATTGAAGCCCAGGAATTTGAGGCCATCCTGGGCAATATAGTGAGACACCATCTCTTAAAGAAATAAATTAAGCCAGAAAGTAAAAAGCAAGAGTCATGATTCTCTACCTGTCACAGCTCTGGTTTTCTTTTTCTATTTTTTTCCTGGTGCAGGGGGATCGAACCCATGACCCCAGACATTCTAAGCACACAGTATACTACTAAGCTACACCCCAGGCAAAGCAGCTGTGATTAAACAGCTCTGTCCATTGTGGAGTTCAAGTTATTGTTGCTTCATGCCTAAGACACTAAATGGAGCTGGGAGTGGTGGCGCATGCTTGTAATCCCAGTACTTGGGAGACTGAGACAGGAGGATCTGGGTTCACGGCCAGCCTCAGCTACTTAGTGAGACCCTCTGCAACTTAGTGAGACCTTGTTTCAAAATAAAGAATAAAAATAGAGCTGGGGATGTATTTTGGAGGTAGAATGTCCTTGGGTTCAATCCTCAGTTCCACATACACACACCAAAAAAAAAAAAAAAAAAAAAAAAAGACACTAAATGGGGAGAAAGAAAAGGGGTAAAGCTGCATAAGTGGCTATATGAAGCCAGGCATGGTGGCACATGCTTGTAATCTCAGTACTTGGGAGGCTGAGACAGAAGGTTCACAGGTTCAAGGCCAGCTTCAGTAACTTGGCAAGACCCTTAGCAACTTAGTGAGACCCTGTCTCAAAAAAAAAAAAAAAAAAAAATAGAAAGGACTGGGGGTGGAGAGAGCTTGGTTACATGGTTATATGTTAAAATGTAAAATGGTTACATGGTTTCCACCATGTAGCAATGGACTTTTAAAAATCTAGAAATTTCAAGCCGGGCGTGGTGGCGCATGCTTGTAATCCCAGCATTCGGGAGGCTGAGACCGGAGGATCCAGGTTCGCGGCCAGCCTCAGCTACCTAGTGAGGCCCTCCACAACTTAGTGAGACCCTGTTTCAAAATAAAGAATAAAAAAATAGGGCTGGGGGTATAGCTCGGAGATAGAATGCCCCTGAGTTCAATCCCCAGTACCACAAAAAAAAAAAAAAACAAAAAAAACCAAATACCTATAAAAATAAAACAACTAAAGAATAGAGCCTGGGATTAATTTGAGATGGAAGGATGAGGGGAGGAGAGGGAGAATAGCTACGTCCATTCTGCTCCATTTTTTGTTACTATAATGAAAGGTAGGCTAGCTTTATTCAAGAGGTTTATTCACGTCACAGTTTTAGAGGCTGAAAGTCCAAGTAGTATAGCACAGGCTCTGGTTCCCTAACACATACAAGGAGCTCATGTATGAGAAAGAGATCACATAGACAATAAGAGACTAGAGAGTATATGAGGAGCCATCCTCACTTCTCTTGTAACAACTCTTGCCCTCTGTCTCAAGAAGTAACTCAGGCAAGGTGTTGTGGCACACGCCTGTAATTCCAGTACTTAGGAGGTTGTGACAGGAGGATCACAAGCTCAAAGCCAGCTTCAGCAACTTAGAGAGACCCTCAAAAATTTAGCAAAACAAATCCTGTTTTAAAAAAAATCAGACCAGATGTAGTGGCTCACACTTGTAATCCCAGTACTTGGGAGGCTGAGACAGGAGGATCACAGGTTCAAGGACAGCCTCAGCAACGTAGCAAATCTTTCAGTAACCTAGTGATACTCTGTTTCCAAACAAAAAATAAAATAGGGCTCGGGGTGTAGAATGCCTTTAGGTTAAATCCTCAATAACACACACACACACACACACACACACACACACACACACACAACCAAAACCAAAAAATGAACTCAGGATTGTACAAGAACTACTTTAATCCCTTCCAAGGGCAGGTCCCCAGTAATTTAAAGATCTCCTAGTAGGCCCTACCATTTTGTGTGTGTATATGGTAATAGTGATTGAACCGAGGAGCATCCTTTCTCTGAGCTATAACCCCATCCCTTTTTATTTTGAAATAGGGTCTCACTAATTTGCTGAGGGTCTCACTAAATTACTGAGACTAAGCTCAAACCTGTGATCCTTCTGTCTCAGCCTCCCAAGTTCTGGGATTACAGGCTTGTGCCACCATGCTGGGCTCAGGCCTCACCTCTTAAATGTCCCAGCACCCCCAACATCATCACACTGGGGACTAAGGCTCCAACACATGAACACTTGGGGGACAAAGCACATCCAAATCATGGCACCAGGAATACCCACCTCTTACCAGTCCCTGACCCCTTGGGTAAATATTAATTGTGCTTTTTGGGGTCTTTCTCAAACTGAGAGGATCAGAATCTTTCCAGTGTTCCTAGAGTTCAGAGGCTGAGCTCACTGCAGCACATACCTTTTACTCTGGGAAGCTGTATTCTGTTGCTTACCACATTGTGTGAGGTTGATGTATTCCAAGAGTCTTTGAACAATTCTGTGGGAATGTGACATGGAGGCCCTTTTGGTAGTATCAGTGCTGAGAGCACCACTGCAACTATAGCTCCAGGGGTGGAGAAGGGCTTCCCAGCAACAGTAATTCCCAGCCCTGCAATTAAAGACCTGAGCCCTGGTGGGTTCTCAGTCTGATTGGTTTAGCATCTTAAATGCTCTTGGTATTCATTTTCTGACATAAGAAGTGATCTGATGAGCCTCACAGACAAATTGTTGAGCAAAATGAGCCAGACATAATAGAGTACATGCTGAATAGTCCCTTTATATGGCAAAGTGAATCTATAGTGATAGAAATCAGAGCAATGGTTACCTCTGGGGGTAGGGATTGATTGGGAGGTGGGCATGAAGATCTGGGTGGTAATTACAGGGGTGTACACATTTGTCAAACTCATGGAGTTGTACACTGGAGACTAAGAATGCATCTTAGCTTATGTAAGTTAATGCTTGATAAAAAGAAAGAATTTAACCCAGGCATGGTGATGCATGCTTATAGTCCCAGCTACTCAGGAGCATGAGGCAGGACAATCACTTGAGCCCAGGAGTTCAGGATTAGCCTGGGGAACTTAGGGAGATCCTGACTCTTAAAAGAAAAATAGTAAAAAGCAGTGCTCACAGTCAGGCATATTGATGCACACCAATAATCCCAGTACTTGGGAGGCTGGGACAGGAGGATCACAGGTTTGAGGCCAGCCTCAATAAATTAGCGAGACTCTGTTTTGTTTTCAAGTAAAATATAAAATAGGCCTGGGGGTGTAGCTTGGAGGTAGAATGCTCCTGGGTTCAATCCTCAGTACCAAAAAGGGGGAGGGGGAGAAAAGGAAAGGAAAAGCAGTGATCTCAGCCAGGAACAGTGGTTCATGCTTGCAATACCAGTACTTAGGAGGCGGAGACAGGCGAGTTGCAGGTTTGAGGCCAGCCTCAGCAATTTTGCAAGACCCTCAGCAACTTAACAAGATTCTATTTCAAAATGAAAGGGTCTGGGGGTATAGCTTGGAGATAGAATGCCCCTAAGTTCAATCCCTAGTACCAATAATTATTCATTCATTCATTCATTCATTCATTCATTCATTCATTCATTTGCAGCACTGGGGATTGAATCCAGGGGCATTCTACTTCCGAGCTACACTCTCAGTCCTTTGTTTTTATTCTTTATTTTGAAACAGGGTCTCACTAAGTTGCAGAGGGCCTCAATAAGTTGTGAGGATGGCTGCGGACCTGCAATACTCCTGTCTCAGCCCCCAAGTACTGGGATTACAAGCATGTGCCACCATGTCCAGCTCTAAAATAAAGAAATTAAAAAAGCAGTTATCTCTTTATTAGCAGTCAGCTAATCTGCCAAGAGCCTCTGCTTGTACTTTCCCAGTGACATGGTCTGCTGAGAGACAATATTGTATATGGGTTCAGGTCATGTTTTGGAGCTAGCAGATCTGGGATGAAATCCCAGGCAGTTTGATTTAAGCTTGCCTTTTCTCATATGAAAAATGTGGATTATAATAACAGTAACTACCTCTCAGTGGCTGTTTTTCCATGAGGCTTAAATGAAATATTGTGTGCAAAGCATTTGACCACTTAATGGTGTTTGATCAATCTTAGATCTTCTTGCTGTAGTGACTAAACGTATAGTAGTTTTTTGTTTGTTTGTTTGTCTGTGATGCTGGGGATTAAACTCAAGTGCACTCTATCTCTAAGCTATACTCCCAGCCCTGCTTTGTTTTTGGTACTTAGGACTAAGTGCAATCCCCTGAGCTACACTCCCAGTCCTTTTAATTTTTATTGTTTGTTGTTTTAAAACAGAGTCTCACTAGATTGCTGAGAGACTTGCTAAGTTGCTGAGGCTGGTCTCGAACCTGTGATCCTCCTGTCTCAGCCTCCCAAGTACTGGGATTACAGGTGCATGCCACCATGCCTGGTTCCCCCAGTGATATTTTAATTTAATTTTTGTGGTACTGGGGATTGAACCCAGGAACATTGTTACTCCGAACCACACCCCCAGCCTTTTTTTTTTTTTTTTTTTTTTTTTTTGCGATACTGGGGATTGAACTCAGGGGCATTCTACCTCCGAGCTACACCCCCAGCCCTATTTTTTATTCTTTATTTTGAAACCGAGTCTCACTAAGTTGCGGAGTGCCTCACTAGGTAGCTGAGGCTGGCCGCGAACCCGCATCCTCTGGTCTCAGCCTCCCGAATGCTGGGATTACAAGCGTGCGCCACCACGCCCGGCCACACCCCCAGCCTTTTAAAAATTTTTTGAAGCAGGGTCTCACTTAGTTGCTAAAAGCCTCGCTAAGTTACGGAGGATGGCTCTGGTTCCATGACAAACAGTGATTCCTGTGTGAGTACGAGATCTCATGGCTCCTGTCACAGCCTCCCAAGTCCTAGGATTCTAAGTATGGGCCACAAAGCCCAAGTCTTCCAGAGCTTTTGGTTGTATTGGTCTGGGTTGGGTCTAAAGCTTATAATAGAATATTAAGTATTTTATTTGTGGTACTGGGGATGGAAACCAGGGCCTCGTGCTTGCTAGACAAATGCTCTACCACTGAGCTACATCCCTAGCCCATCTCAGTATTTATTTATTTATTTATTTATTTATTTATTTATTTATTTATTTATTTATTTATTTTTGGTACTGGGGATTGCACTTGAGTACCTGCCATGCTGACCTTTCTCTCCACAGATGGCTTGGTGTTGAACCACCTCTGAATCACTCTCATTCCTCTTGCCTGAGCAGCTCACTTGTGTGTGCCACATTTGCTCTTATCTGTATGGCTTATATACCCTCATGCACTGATATATAACCTTTCTAGTTTTTGAGTCCTCTCCCTGGTTGGATTTTAAGCTTCTCCAGGGCAGCGTCTAGCACATTCTTCTGCACATAAAAGAGGGACAGTGAATATGTATGGAATGAATGTTGGTGTGGAATGAATGGGAGGGGGAGAAACAGTAAGCAGACAGTCATATCAAGACAAAGGCTTCTCTCTTCATTCTCCTCCAGTTTATTTTGTAGTGATAACACTTCATAGAATATCAGGATTGTGCATTGTTTTTTGCTTGTGGGAGATCATGCATGCATTTGACTTTCAGGTTCCATTGTGGATACAAGGGCAGGAGTGAATTCAAAGAATATCATGCAGGAGACCAGAAGGTCAGGTGGACAAGTGAAAGAGAAAAATTTTGCCCTAGCCCATGCTGCTGAAAGAATTCTGGGTCAAGAGAACCCCAAGTTCTGGTCATTGCTTTGCCACTAACTTAGTGATCTGGGGCAGCTCACTTCAATCTTCTTAGCCTCAGATTGTCCTTGGTACAACAGAGGTAATGATTTCTGGTATTTCACACTCCAAAGCATTCTATTGGAGTTCACTTGGGCTCATAATTAGAAAGGTGCTTTGGCCAAAATAATTTAGGGTTTTATCTCCACAAGCAGGCTCTTATCAACAAGCCAGGTAGATCAGTTGTCTGCTTTAAGATTCCAACAAGATTGGGCTGAAAAGTCAGGGAGGCTGAGTTCCTAGAATCATAGGCTAGAAACAGCCAGTACCTCACAGACCATTGCTATTCTTTTTTTGATGGTGGTGGTGGTACTGGGGATTGAACTAAGGCGCATTCTACCTCCAAGTTACACTGCCAGCCTGATTTTATTTTATTTTTATTTTGAAACAGGATCTCACTAAGTTGTGGAGGACCTCACTAAGTTGCTGAGGTTGGCTTTGAACCTGTGATCCTCCTATCTCAGCCTTCAAAGTACTGGGATCACAAGTGTACACCGCCATGCCCAGCTGAGACCATTTCTATATTCTAGCCCACTCATTTTGCCTGGAAAATCATCCTGTAGGCCTCACTGAACTGAGCCTGGATTCTGGTTCCCTTTTCACAGTGTATCACACAGTTCTCCTTAAAAAGCAAAGTTTATTTGCTCTTGTTAATGTTTGGAGACAAGAAGTCTCTGTCCTGTGGCTGGCACAGAAGTGATCAAGACATTTGCCTGAAGTTTATTTAATTCCAATTTTACTTTATTTTTTTGTACTGGGTATTGAACCCAGGGGCCTTCTACCTCTGAGTTACAGCCTGTTTTATTTATTTACTTGTTTATTTGGAAGCAGGGTCTTGCTAAGTTTCAGAGGCTGGCCTTGAACCTGTGATACTGGGCCTGTAGGCGTAGGCCAAAGTACTGGGCTAGTTTCTAGTAATTGGCACCGCAAAAGGGAAGCTCAATTCTTGCTTGCCTTTTACCTATGGAGATAACAATTTCCTAGTGTTTATTTAGTGCATAGTATGTGTTTGCCACTCTGCTAGGTGCTGTGAGGGGTTTAGAAAAGATTGAGACCCTTCCCCTGCTCTTAAAGAACTGGATGTGGGAGGTAGGACTCACAATGTGAGAACAATGGAAGGCAGTATGTGATTCAGAATAAAATGATTAGTGCAGGCAATAAATACTGTAGAAGTTAAGGGGGAGGGAAAGAGCTCTGGGAGCTGTGGGGAGGAGGTTCGAGGGAGAGTGTGATTTTCCATGGACTTTGAAGGATGAGTACGATTGTTTATGCAGATGTGGGGGAAGGCACTGAATTTGAATGTATATATGCATGTGAGTAGGCATGTGCACACACACAACTGCATAGAAGGGCAACAACAGGTAGCATTCTGTGGGCACTTCCTATGTACCAGATACTGCATGCTGTTGTATACAATGCAACTCATTTAAATGTGCATAACACCATGAATTAGGTAACTCACTCTTCCTTTCTTTCTTCTTTTTGTGGTACTGGGGATTGAACCTAGGAGCATTCTACTCTGAGCTACACCCCCAACCCTATTTTATTTTGAAACAACAGGCTGCAAACCCTGGATCCTCCTGTCTCAGCCTCTCAAATACTAGGATTATAGGCCTGAGCCACCACCCACAGCTAGATAGCAGTATCTTTCAATTAGTAGATAAGTCCTTGAGGCACAGGGAAGCTGAGTAAATTGCTCAGAGTAGCACAGTAAACAACTGGCATGCATGGGTTTCAAATCCAGATCTCAAAAATACTTTGCTATTCTACCTATGGAAAAAAAGGAATTTGTAATTCAGGTGAGGAAATTGGCCTGGCTATACAGTCACTAAAAATTGTCATTTTGCAGCCAAGCATGGTGGCCCATGCTTGTAACTTGGGAGGCTGAGATAGGAGGATCACAGGTTTGCAGTCAGCCTCATCAACTTAGTAAGGCCTTCCACAATTTAGTGAGACCCTGTTTCAAAATAAGGAGTAAAATAGGGCTGAGAGTGTATCTCAGAGGTAGAATGCTCCTGGGTTCAACACCCAGCACCAAAAAAAAAAAAAAAAAAAAAAAAAAAGTACAAATGCAGAAGCAGAAAGAACACATTTCCAACTGAAGTTCAGCATGGAAATTGGAGAGATTAATGGAGACATTTACTGAGTGTTATATCCTCATTCTTACTTTTTTGAAAATAGGAACTTGAGGTCTCTGGATGCTGTGTGCCATTGACAGAGCTCTGTAGCTTTGTCCTTAACGTTCTTTGTTTATGTTCCTGAGGATTCAAAAAGGAACTTTAATTATTTATTTTATTGTAATAATGCGTGCTTTGTATGTATACATCTTTGTTAGGTACAAATTGATAACGACATATGCGCACACATTTCTCATCTGACCCCTTCCCCAATTCCCACCCCGCTCCCTCACCCTCCCTCCCTCTCAAGTTCACTTCAGTGAGTGACCTTGATATAATTGTGTAAGTACATCACGTGCCTTAGGATGTCTTCCCCCCACCCCCCTCCATCCCCTTCGGTTAAATCAACTTCTTTGTTTACCGAGGGTCTCTACTTTTTCATCTCGGGACCCTCTTTTGCCCCATCTTCTCCCTAACATCTGCATATTAGGGAGAACATATGCTTCTTTATTCTTTGTGACTGGCTAATCTCACTTAACATAATGTTTTCCAGTTGCATCCATTTCCCTGCAAAGAACATGATTTTGTTCTTCTTTATGGCTGAGTAAAATTCCATTGTGTACATATCCTATAGTTTTGCAATCCATTCATCTGTTGATGGACATCTTGGCTGCTTCCATAGTTTGGCTATTGTGAATTGTGCAGCTATAAACATAGATACACACGCATCGGTCTGATAGTAAACTGCAGTGGCACACACATGTAATCCCAGCAACTCTGGAGGTTGAGACAGGAGGATCTCAGGTTTGATGCATTTCAAAATGAAAAGGGCTGCGGGTGTAACTCCAAGGTAAAGGGTTCCTGGGTTCAATCACCAGTATCACACACAAAAAGCACCGGAGAATGTATAAATGAGCCTCAGAATTGGAATCAATTTTTGTTTGTGGTACTTTATTAATTAGCACTTGAGGAGCATCATGCTGATAGTAGATACTACACAAAGCTTGGTGTTAGACAAAACTATCCGGCTATATTTGTTAGGAAAACCAGACTTCGAAAGGTTGGGAGGTCAATGGTATGATATTACAATAGATTGTGTTTTATGTTTTGAGTCTGGCTTACAGCCCAAATCCCGAAGTGTATCCTAGGCAAGGTGCCTGTGTTTTTCTGGACATTCTTCTAACTCATTGTGAGTCTTCAATAAATACTAATTCAGCGGGGCGTGGTGGCGCATGCTTGTAATACCAGCATTGAGGCATTCCGCAACTTAATGAGACCTGTTTCAAAATAAAGAATAAAAAATAGGGCTGGGGATGTAGCTGAGAGGTAGAATGCCCCTAGGTTCAATCCCCAGTACCGCAACACACACACACACACAAACAAATAAATTCTAATTCAACACGAAGTGGACTCTGAAGAGGTCCTTTTCTTACTTCCTTATCCCAATAAAAGCAAAAGCAGTTGAAGCATAGAAGCAATGATGAGGGGACCCTGGATCTCCTTCTGCATTCACATAGTCCAGGCTGGCTTTTCTCAGCTGCTCTCTTGCAGTAAGGGAGGAGGGAACGAGGTCAGGGGAAGCTCCTTTTCCCCCTGCTAGGCTACCACTGAAGGTGTGTCGGGAGAGAAGGGAGTGGTAGGGGTGGGTAGTGTGGCTGGAGGGAGAGAGAAAAAAACACCAGACTAGAGCAGGAAGGAGAAGAGCAGGGTCACTGAGCCTCTTCCTAGGCACTTAGGTAGGGAGTGGGGCTGTCTTTGGAAAGGTGAGAGAAGACGCCTTCTGGGTCTTGCACGAATCTACCATTTCACAGCAGAGGGAGGAAACGGGAAGGGAAGGTCATTCCCAGCACACCCCAAAGCCAAGTTTGCCCAGGTCATCACTAGATAGGCTTCTTCACTCCAAAAGAAGTTAGCGAGGGCCGGCTGAGCGCCTACTATGTGCCGGGTATACAAAGAAGTGCCAAGGAGAATCGGGTCACGGTCACGGGAGGCGGAGTCAGTCCCCAAGGCTTCTGCGAGGAGGCGCACCGGGTGGGGAAGGAGGGCGGCAGTGCACGCGTGCAGGCTCCTGGAAGAGCGCTGGGGACAAGGCTGGCGGGCGGGGGTTGGGGGAGGAGGAAGGAGGCGGAGACTGAGCCGCGGGAGGGAGGCGGAGGGAGAGTGCAGGAGAGGCCGGGTGGGAGGTGTGAATGGTGGACGCCGTGGGGGGAGCGCGGGAGGCCGGGGAGGGAAGGAGGCGAGGTGGGGTAAAGGTGGCCGGAGGACTTGGTGGTGGTGGTGGTGGTGGGGCAGAAGCTGGACTGGACGGGAGGAGGGACGGGGGCCCAGGGAGGCGGCGGCGGCGGCCAGGGGGAGGAGAGAGGGAGGAGAAGAAGGAGGAAGCGAGCGCGGTTGCTGCCGGGGGAGGAAGACGGGGAGGAGGAGCCGTGCACGGCTGCTGCGGCGGCCTTGGCTGCGGCCGCCAGGGGAGCGGAGCGCCTAGGCGCGGGGAGTGCGGGAGCAGAGCGATCGCCTGAGCCAGGGCCGCGGGCCAAGCAGCCGGTGAGTGGAGCCCCGAGGGGCGCCGTGGCTCGTCCCCGGGGCCGGGCGGGAGGCGCGGGAAGATGCGGCGGCGCCGGGGCGGAGGGAGAGACCGGCCGGCTGTAGTCCAGCCCCTGGCTGGCCCGGCCTCCAGCCCTCTCTCTCTCCCTCTGCTTCCTCCCGCCGCTGCGTGCGCCAGGGGGGCAGGTCCCGGGCGGGCCGCGGGCTGAGGGTGGCGCTGGCCGGAGGGCGGGCGTCTGGGGCCGGGGGTGGAGCTGGGGGGCTCGGGGGTGTACCCGGGGGCGGGAGGCTGGACCGGGACAGCTCTAAATTGCTGGAGGGGCCAGTCGGCGGCGAAGTTGATAGCTGGGGGCAGAGACGGCCACGCGGTTGCAGGAGTAAGAGATCCCCCCGTGGAGTGCGTGAGACGAGGAGTCCGGCTTCCCTGCCATCCCCGTCGCCCTCCCCGCCTGCCCGGCCCCCCCTAGCTCCTCTCCTAGCCTCCGCGTGTCCCCTCGCTCTCACCCCCTTCGCCCTCCGGGTTCGCTCTTGCGGCACTGCGGGTCCCCTGGCCCCCACCCTGACCCTTTCGGCCTTTGGCTTCCCCTGACCCCTGCTTGCTTCGCCACTATCCCTGTTCCCTTTTCTCCCCCTCGCTAGTCACCCCTCCCCGCTTTGTTAATTCCCGATGCAATTGCCTCTTTGAGACCTTTTTTTTTTTTCCTCTCCTTCCTTTTAGATTGGCCAACGGCTCCTTTCAACCCTGCCTCGTTGGTGGCCACTGGAGAAGCGCGGGGGGCTCCCCAGACAGCCGTGGGGACGAGTTAGACCCAGCACTTTACCCCGGGCCTCGCGTGTAGCTTCCCCTCCCCTACTCTAGGTGCCCGTGTGTCTGAAGGGGGGTGCGGGGGTGTGCCCTCCTTACATGTTCCACCACCCAGGCCACCCCCTGGGCTCGTGTTCCATCGCTCTCGCTTCCTGCACGGTGGTCAAGGGGAACCACTTTGCATCATGTCCCGGTATAGCTACCAAACTCTCCTGGACTGGCTCTATGGGGGCGTGGATCCCAGTTTTGCAGGCAATGGGGGCCCCGACTGTGCTGCCTTCCTCTCTTGGCAGCAGCGGCTGCTGGAAAGTGTGGTGGTCCTGACCTTGGCCCTGTTGGAGATCCTGGTGGCCCTTCGGCACATCCTGAGGCAGACGGAGGACGGTAGGGGTGGCCGTGGCAGCCAGCCACAGCAGGTGACCCAGCGGCCAGAGGAAGGCAAGGACAGCCTGAGCAAGAATCTGCTCTTAGTAGCCCTGTGCCTGACCTTCGGGGTGGAGCTGGGCTTTAAGTTCGCCACCAAGACCGTCATCTACCTGCTCAACCCCTGTCACCTGGTCACCATGATGCATGTGAGTCTGTTGACTTTTTCCTGGGCAGCCTAAGCAATAAGAGTCATTTGTGTGCTCAGGACACTCAGGTAGTGTAGAGCACCTCATCCCCGTGGGAAGT
Source organism: Graphiurus murinus (assembly GCA_004027655.1). Taxonomy (NCBI): domain Eukaryota; kingdom Metazoa; phylum Chordata; class Mammalia; order Rodentia; family Gliridae; genus Graphiurus; species Graphiurus murinus. The sequence continues at coordinate 100,414 of PVLC010001770.1, read as the reverse complement.
GGGTCCTTATAAACGATTTTCCAGTTTCAGATGTGGCTGGTTTCACCTTTGCACAGTGCTGTCAGCCCCACAGTGGAGGTGAGGAATCTTGTGCCTGAACCTGAGAAAAGGCTGGCACTCAGGCCTCTGCTGCCCCTCCCCTCTTGGCCCTGGCTTGGCCTGGCCTTTCACAAGCAGGAAGTCCAGCCCTAACCAGGTGCCCTTTCTGAATCACAGCTGGGGACCATGGCTGGGCCCTCTTGCCTTTGCAGTAGTTAATTTCTCAGGGGCCTGGTGACACTCTTTCCTGGAGGTGGTCATATAAGCTTCCTGTCTCCACTGTGGTACTTAGGGGAAATATGTTTAAGGGTTTCTCTTAATGACTCTCATTTGGGAGTTTATGCTCTTGGGGTGAGGCCTGCCTTTGAGTTTGGAGGCACTGGAGCAGCCCCAAGCTCCTACTAAGTACTCTGAAATAGACCCCAGGCTGACTTGTGAACTCTGGGCTGGTGATCTATATCTATGCTGAGACTGGTATTTACATTTTACCTCTCTATCTCATCACTCATTCTGTCTCCTGTGGTCTCTTGGTCCAGGAGTGCTCAGAGCTGATTTCCTTACCTCTCCAACTTCTACCCATTAGTGATGCTAAGCAAAACAAATGAGATTGAAAAGGAAAGTTGCCAGATGCATAAAAATAATCTGGGTGAGGACCAAGAGTGAGACTGTCTTTCTGTACTCAGCCTGTGTGGAGAGATGTTCTGAAGCTTAAAATCATGGAGGAGGAGGAGGAGGAGGAGGAGGAGGAGGAGGAGGAGGAGGAGGAAAGAGGAAGGAGGGAGGAGGGAGGAAGGAGAGAAGGGGAGAAGGGGAGAGCGATCAGGTGGTGGAAAACCTGGTTCTTTCTTTAGGGGCAGTTTTAAAACCAATCATTAGCATCTTTATTGCTTTTATATTTGTAGGTGGTTATTCTCTGGAGACTTATGACAACCCTGTGTGGGGCAGGAGGTTGAGATTATTATCTCCATTTTATAGCTCTGGCAGCACTCAGGGATGGAAGGTCACTTGCCTGCGGGCCAAAAGATGAATTAGCATCTGGGATGGAAAGCAAACCCACCCTCCTTTTGAGTTACAAGCTGCCAATTCCAAAGTGGGGGTGGCAGTAGGTGGTGGGGGCAGTCCCTTGGGGAGACCTGCAGATGAGCATGGCAGATGAGCACAGAAAGCACTGTCTACTTGTGGCTCAGATATTTGCTAGCTCTGTGTTCTAAGAATTCATTCAATTGCATGTTTCTGATCTCAGTTTCCCGATCTGTAAAATGTGGTGAATGATGCCTGGCCCTTTCCCATCTTGCAGATGTGGCAAGGAGGTGTGGATAACTTTGGAATGAGGAGACTGTTATTGATCAGTGGTTGTAAGCATGGAATGGAGCTGAAATGGGCAGCATTTTTTTTCAGAGAAGGCTTTTTGGGAAGTGATGCCATTGACAGGAAGTTCAGGGCTCTCCCAGCCAGACCTCCTGTGTAAATTTGAGCCAGTCCTCTTTCTTTTTCATGAATGGGCTTCTTGTTAATGAGAGGAAACAACACATCCCAGCCGCTGCTATGTGAGGCTGTTGGGATAGGAGTGCTTTTTTAGGATGGCAGGTGGTAAGGGTCAGAGGGTACCTCTTCTACAAAAGGATCTTGAGGCCTCTGGCAACCACTTATCTAGAAGGTCAACAAAGGACTAAATTCAGCCTCACTGGACTGCTTATGGTGTGATGACGCCAAACCTGGCAGCACCATGCTTTTAAGAGGAAAGATTTTAGAGTCTCAGGAGACCTACTTCTGGCATTAATTAGTTGTATGACTTTAGGGACAGTATTCTTTCTGGACCTCAGTTTTCCCATCTGTGAAATGAGGCGGAATTGCTTCTGATAGCCTATGTACTGTCTAGTTTCTTTACAGCCTCGTCTGATTTCTCATAGGTCCTGGGACTGTAGACTGATAAGAGCCTTGCTATGATTCTTTTCTCTGTAAGTAGTAATGATGCAACAGAAGCTATTCTGAAAGGCTTTTCCTTTATATGCTGAAAAAGGAAACTAGTTTCTTCTCTGTGGAGCTCAGGTAGTCAGTCCCTGTTTATCTTTTGCACAATGTGTCTCTCTAGTAAACTCGACCAGGCCACCCTTGGGAATACATGTAGACGATGTTGGCATTTGGGGGAGAGATTAAAGTTTTGGGGACTGTGGACCACTTCCTGTCACCTGTGCTTTCTCTACTGCCCTGTGCTTAGCTTTAACTTGGAAGCTATAGAGTAGGGATGTGAGTCATGAACTATCATGCTAAGGAATTTTTGAGCCTCCCCAGGAAAAGTCACTGCTTTATAATGTTTAAATGGTAACCTCTGGCCTACTGGGGGACCTAGCCTTTGTTGAATTCAACATTCACACCCTCTGTGTGGCTCTTCCCTGGAAGCAGGAATGTATGGATTTGTAAAGGTGCTGTGAGTCCTAAAAAATTAACAACAGATGTTTGGAAACAATTTTCTGACTTGGATGCAGCAATGACTAACGATAATATGTAAGGTTAATAATACCTTACATTTATCTAGCACTTTACTGTTTATAAAGTACTTTTGTACACATTATCTTATTTAGGGTTATGATAGATTGCTTAGGTCTAGAGAAAGACATGTTAAAATGTTTGAAACTGTATCTGTTTCAAATGGGAGATACTATGTATAAAATACTTTGACAGCTGAATTTGGCTATATTGTAACAGTACATTCTATGGATTTCAGAAGTCCAAAGGAGAAAGAGAAGTTGTTAGCTGAAGTGAAAGGGATAGCTATACAAGAGACATTGCTGATGTGTGTCTTCCAACCAAATGACTCAATTTGGGCTTTGTAGAAGAATCAGTATAAGTTTGTAATAAGGGCAATATTGCTTTAGGACAGGAAGTAGAGGGGTTGGAGGGAAGTTGGTTACTTTCTCCATCTCCCGTTTTTCAGTCTGCAAAATATTCCCCACACCTGCCTTGTTACACAGCCCCTCATCACAGCCGTGCTGCCTTTGGGTGACTGCCAACTGTAGTAGCATAAGGAAGGGCAGTACTTGTGTCTGTATTCTATTCTTGATTGATATTTTTGCTGTTTGATTTCTTTACAGTCTCATCTGATTTCTCATAGATCCTAGGATTGTAGACTGAGAGAGGGTTGTAGGATTAAAGTAGCACCGTTTCATAGCTTAGCTCTACCCTGAGGTTTTTGGGGTTTTCAAGATCAGCAAGCACCAAGGTTAGCATACCATTGTCATATCGCTTGCTAAGTATCAGTGGTTTCCACTAACTGTACCAAGAATTTTTTCTTCAAGCATAGCCAGCCAGTCCCCTTTTGCCCATGATATGGGCAGATATGGGTAACAGGGAATGAACTTACTGAGTGATTGTGCTATTTACCAAAAATCCACAAGCAAGTTAGTTGCAGAGGTGGCTTGAGATCTGAGCTGCCACAGTGGGAATCTAGGCTTAGCAGGAAGAGATAGCTATAAATCTTAGAAATCTGTAGTTTCTTTGACAAAGGGTTAAAGTATCAGACTGTTTGAGTGATGGTGTCTGTAAAGACTGTTGGGTCTTAATTTAGTGGCCCTTTTTCTTCCTTGAGTTCAGTTATGTTGTCTTTGTCTTAACTTAATGAAAATATCCCATTTTGGATGTCTTTTTTAATTGTCCAATTCCTGTTGGTTCTGTGTCCAGCATCTTCTGGTTAGGGACCAAATTTAGCAGGATACAACATATGCCATCTAACCCATGGATGTCTGTGTGCATAAAGCAGGTTGTAGCCAGGTTGGACATTTGGCAAATAATTGATGCTATTGACCCTTTAGCTCCAAGCCACTGATTTTTCTTTCTTTCTTTCTTTCTTTTTTGTCAGCAATACTGAGCCCCATTCTTTTTTAGTGTTGCCGTTGCTATTTGGCTTTCTGTCTTTAAAATATATTAGAAGTTTGATTACCACCAAATATATCTTACCTGCTTTGGATTCACTGTTTGATTTTCTTCTTTCCTCGCTAAAAGTGTAGAATGGCACATACTCAAAAAATTCTGAGCTTTTGGTGACACCCTTTGCATACACTGAATATGCACTGGTACATTCCAGTTAGCATGATAAATTTGTTTTAGAGGAAACCTGATGGAATTGAGAACTAGGCTCTCTATTTCACCCTCTTAATGCTCAACCAGACACACCTCCTCATTCCCCATCTGTTGTCTGGAGCACTCATTACTGATCCTGCTTGGACTCAACATTGGTGGGTGGGTAATGGGTACAAGGAGGAATCTAGCCATCTGCCAACAGTTTATCAGATGGACTGTGTTCATCTGATGATGTTTATATGGGCCTCAGCAATGAAGCATGATATTCCTTTTTAGTTTGTTTTATTTCTCCCCCCAGAGGAAATCTGTAGAGATTTTCCTCATCTTTCATTGTTACAGTCTTCCGGGGGCGTCCATTATAAAGAGAGGTGGTGTGCATTGGTGGATTACAACCCACAGCACTGGTATTTAAAATTATGACATTTGTTTTGTTCATGGTTCGCTATGGGAACCTGAACAAAATTAACCCTTTCCTATCTCGGTCTTCTCCATGAAAAGGGCTACATGAAATGAAGTGCTTTAGTCCTCGGAATAACTATGTAGTCACTTAAACAGAGGAGCCGGGCAAAGCGAATCAAAACTGGCAGATGACTGATGCAGTTTGACTTCGGATTCAGTGCCTTTCACCCATCTTCATAAGCTACTACAAATCATTCTGCTAATGATATTGGTTGCTTTTCTCTGGATCCTTGCCCATATCTGGATGCCCTTGGAACACACAGCATGCAAAACTGGATGTGGTAATTCTTACCAGAGGTCCAGCCCACACCAAGCAGAGAGGAAAGAGTTTCTTCCCAGCCTTTTCAAGCTATGCATCTGTTAATATAATTCAGCATCGTGCTTGCATTTTTAATTTTTTTTGTGTGTGTGTGGTACAGGGGATTGAACCCAGGGGCATTCAACCTCTGAGCTAGACCCCTCAGTCCTACTTTTTTAAAATTTTGAAATAGGGATTCACTAAGTTGTTGAGGCTGGCCATGAACATGTGATCTTCCTGTCTCTGTCTCCCAAGTACTGGGATTACAAATGTGCACCACCACTCTTGGCCTTATTTTTTATTTTGAAGCAGGGTCTTGCTATATTAGGCCTTATTTTTTATTTTGAAGCAGGTCTCCTACATTACCACACCCTGCCTTGAACTTGTGATCCTCCTTTCTCAAGTGCTGCCACCCAAGTACTGGGATTACAGACACATGCTACCACGCCCGGCTAACACTTGCTTTTTTTTCCTTTGGTACTGGGGGAGGTGGAACCTGGGGGCATTCTCCCTCAAGCTACAGACCCAGCCTTATTTTTTTATTCTTTATTTGGAAACAGGGTCTCACTAAGTTGCAGAGGGCCTTACTAAGTAGCTGAGGCTGGCTGCAAACCCGGATCCTCTGGTCTCAGCCTCTCAAGTGCTGGGATTACAAGTGTGCGCCACCACACTTGGCTCACACTTGTTTTTATTTTTTTTAAATAGGAACTTTATAATTTTTTAATAAAATATGAATTACAGGTTGCAATGCGATAACTTAGTAGATAGAGGTCAATGTTAGTTGCTTTTTAATGTTATTTCTTGGGAGAGAAAGCTGAGGTCTCTCTACCGAAGCAGAAAGAACAAGTTCATTCTTTCCCAATAATGAACACTAAGTATTTTCTTTCTTTCTTTTTTAATTAATTAATTAATTTTTTCGGCATGGATTTTTTTATACATTTCTTGAGTACAACAGGATTACATAGACATTTATGACATATCAATCATTGTTAGATCACAAATAGCACCACTTCTTCGTTTTACACATATAGCCCACATTCTTAACATAGCCTGGTAAAGCAAACTTCCTAGTCATAAAACCATACTCCTTTAGGGTCATATATTTACTTTCTAAGAAGTAGGAGGGTCTTTCATCTACGAATCCTAGGGGCAATCTCCAGACTTCGAGACGCCAATGTAGTCACACTTGTTTTTAAATAACCATATATTGCTGGTTTCTACTAAGTGGATGATCCACAGGAATCTTGAGAAATTTTGTCCCTTTGCCATAAAATGTGTCACCTTCTCAGTCTTTGTGGGATTTGTTTTGGACTCCTCCGCTCTGTAAATATTCCTCTAAATATTCTCCTCTATGAAACCTTTCTAGATGATCCCAACCTGAATCCAGTTATTGTTGTCATTTTAGTTGCATCTTTTGTCCTCCTTTCCCAAGCTCTGAATACTTCTCAGAGTATTGGGTACAGGAGCTGGGGTATAGCTTGGTGGTACAGCATGTATAATGCTCTGGGTTTGATTCCTAGCACTGTAAAAACAAGGGGCTTTTTTTTTATCCTGGGGATTGAACCAAGATCCCTTTCTGTTTTTTTTAAAACAAGGTCTTAGCTGGGCATGGTGGTGCACGCTTGTAATCCCAGTACTTGGGAGGCTGAGGCAGGAGGATTCGGGTTTGCGGCTAGCCTCAGCTACTTAGTGAGGCTCTCTGCACTTAGTGAGACCCTGTTTCAAAATAAAGAATAAAAATAGGGTTGGGGGTATAGCTCGGAGGTAGAATGTCCCTCGGTTCAATCCCCAGTACTACAAAAAAAAAAAAGAAAAAAAGAAACAAGGTCTTCCCAAGTTGCCAAGGCTGGCCTTGAAACTGTGATCCTCCTGTCTCCGCCTCCCAACTACTGGGATTATAGGTGTGTGCCACCACGCCTATAAAAAATCAGGCTCATTAATGAATGCCTTTGCATTCACATAGGTGATCTTGTGTTTGGCTAGGTTGCTTATTTTTTCCATATTTTTCACTCTCTACTATTAGCAGGATCCATTTTTATAAGGAAAGGCATACCACTGTGCAACTCCCTGCAGAGCTGAATGCAATATTGTACATGTACATTAATTGTTTAATGCATGTTTGGAGAATGGTGTCTAACTGACTGATGGAGCTGATCTTTTGCTTTCTTTTTTTTTCTTTCCCCTCTGATGGCCTTGTCTATGTTCCCTTGAGGTCTTATGGAAACGGCTCCTATGTCTATTGTGTCCATTAAGAGAATCTTCCTGTCTTTTGAAATAGCCAGAGGAGAGAGGTAGTCTCAGCTCCAGCTCCCACATGCTTTTGTAGAATTTCCATCACAAAGAACTGGTTATTAGAACCGTAGCCCACATTCGGCCCAAAGTATCTGTTCGCTTTCATCCCAATCAGGAAATTATGCTGTTGAATCTTGGTCTTAATCCCTTGGGAGACATCTGGACGTGCTGACTTCTCTTGCTTTTTTAATATCATATCAATAAAAAGAATGTTATTAGGACAGTGACTCACTTTTTCTCTTTCTCCCCCCCTATACTTTTCAGTGGGTGGCTCATTGTCATCATGCCTTATTGAAATCCCCTCTGCAAGAACCAGATTTCTCAGCTTCTCCTAGCCTTTTGTATCTTTTTAAAAATTAAAAGAAAAAAATTTGCAGTGCTAGGGATAGAACCCAGGGTTTCATGCATCTAGGAAAGCACTCTGACACTGAGCTACATCCCCAGCCCCATTTCCCCCCATTTTTGTTACATTGAGAGTATCTTTTTCAGATGTTCCTTTTGCTAGTAACAGGTGGAGTAGACAGGAAAAGACTATGGGTATGGAGAGCAGTGACTGTCAAACTTTCTCAGTAAAAGATCCCCTTGGAAGATGGTTATAATATAGATGCCTGCCAGGCGTGGTGGCACATGCTTGTAATCCCAGTATTGGGAGGCTGAGACAGGAGGATTGCAGGTTTGTAGCCAGCCTCAGCAACTTAGTGAGGTCCTCTGCAACTTAGTGAGACCCTGTTTCAAAAAAAATAAAATTGGGCTGGGGGTGTAGTCCAGAAGTAGAATTCCCCTGGGATCCATCTCTAATGCCACACACAAAAAATTTTATAATACAGATGCCTGGCTCTCTACCTAGCAGTTCTCAGTAGATCTAGGGTGAGTATGGAAATCTGCATTTATAACAGGCTTTGCCATGTGTGGCAATCCATGCCTGTGATTCCAGTACTTGGGAGGCTGAGATAGGAGGATCACATGTTCGAGGCCAGGCTCAACAGATTAGCCATACTCTCAGCAACTTAGCAAGACCCTGTTTCAAAATAAAAAGAGCTAGGAGTATAACTTGGAGGTAGAATGTCCGTGGGTTCAATCCCCAGTACAAAAAATAAAAAATAAAATAATATAACAAGCTTTTCAGTGAATGTAAGTCTGGCTGGTAAGCCTGGGACCCCACTTGAAGACACATTGTTTTGTGGCTGAAGTATCAGGTAGGAAGTTGACCCAAGTGCTCCTCCTCCTGACTGATGTGGGTCTCAGAGGCCTGTTGTCAAGGTATTTATTTGGTCTTATGGCAGCAGCTCAGTGTTTATGTAAGTGTATGATAGTGTGGTTCAAATGAGAAGCTTTGTGCGGTGGGGTTTAAGGTAGTTGTAGAGTACTATGAGTTATACCAACAGAGACTTCCAACCAGACCTCCTTTGTTAACTTCCAGTTTTTCTACATTCCCTTCCTCCCTTTTACTAACATCTGCAGGGACTAATGAAGGAATGTTGACACCTGGTTGTTGCAGACTAACTGTGAGACTCTTGTTTTAAATGCTAATGGCTTGCTAGGCTTGGTGGCTCACACCTGTCATCCCAGTACTTGGGAGGCTGAGACAGGAGGATCACAGGTTCAACCTCAGCAACTTAGCAAGACCCTGTTTCAAAATAAAATAAAATAAAATAAAATAAAAAATAGGGCTGGGAGTTTAGTGTAGCTTAGAGGTAGAATACCCCAGGGTTTAATCCCCAGTACAAAAAAAAAAAAAAGCTCAGGGAATTTAGTCATTTTTGTATTCATTCAGCCAAGATTTATCACAGGCCTGTTACATGCCAAACACTGAAACCAGGTTCTGAAAATTCAAAGAGAAATAAGAACCATTCTTTGCTTTCATGTTGCTTACAGTTTAGATGAGACAGACATGAAAACAAATTAAATTACAACATTATATGTATAGTAACAGATTCGAACAAAACACAGAAATCAGAGGGTCTTTTTTTTTCTGGTGCATTTAAGGAAAAATTCCTAGAGGAGGTGACATTTGAACTGTCTTGTGCAGGAAGCATGTTAGCTTCATCAGAGCAGGGACCCTTCTTTGTTTTGTTCTTTGTTCTAGTGCCTAGAATAGAGCCTGGGCCTGGTAAGTGCTCAACAAATGCATGTGAATAAATGAGGGCCATGGAGGAAAGAAGGGAATTCTAGGCATAAGAAGCTCTATGCAAAGGTACAGAGCTTCTTCCTCCTTCACAGGAAAGAGTCTTAACTGTAACCTGGAGTCATTTGCATCTTATTATCAGGGGCACACTTCTTATTTCTCCCTCTGCAAGCCAAGTAAAACTGGAGGAAGGCTCTATTATTTCTGGGCTGCTGATAAGAGAACTGTGGATGGTCATTAATTCTTGATAGGAGGCTTGTGAAATAGAGAATTACATTCTCTATGCTGTCCTTATGGGGGCCCACACTATTAAGGACAGATGCATAGAACATTGAGGTAGGTGAGCAAACATTAAATATGGCAAGATAGCAGGCATCCCACATGCAACCTGGAGGAGGAGCTACAGTGGCTCATGGAATGGGTCCTGCCCTGCGTAAGCTCTGCAGCAGAACTGATACTGATGTAATATGGCCCGCCCCTCCCTCCCTCCCTCCCTTCCTTCCTTCCACCCTCCCTCCCTCCCTTTGTCTTTCTTTCCCTCTTCCTTGATTTCTTCCTTTCTTGTCTCCTTTTTCTCTCCCTTTCCCTCTTATTTCTTGAGACTGTTGCTTTCTTTTTACCTTTCTTTTTCATATTCTTTCTTCTCTGCTTCCAAGTCTCTCTATCTGACCCACCCCATCCAAGCCTACCTCTTTCCAGAGTATTCCAAGTTCTGAAGTAATCTCTTCTGCAATTCAAAGTGCTCATGTGGCATAGAAGGTGTGACATCTGCAAGGGACTAACAAGTGAATGTTGACACCTGGTGTTGTAGGCTAACAACAACTAGGAGAGAATTGGCAAGAAAGCGATTCTATTTAAGAGACTTGCTCTGAAACAGAAATGACACATAGACAAACTGCACCAGGCATGGGGAGAGGATGAGTTTTTAGAAAGGGCCTTGTTATCAGCTGGGTGAGGTGGTGTACACTTGCAATTCCAGTACTTGAGCATCTGAGACAGGAGGATCACAGGTTCAAGGCCAGCCTCAGCAATTTAGCAAGACTCTCAGCAACCTAGCGAGACCCTGTTTCAAAAAAATAAAAATAAAAAGGGCTGGAGGTTTGGCTTGGAGGTAGAATGCTCCTGGGTTCAACCCCTAGTACATGCACACACACACACACACAAAAAAAAAAAAAAAAAAAAAAAAAAAAAAAAAAGAAAAGGCCTTGTTACCTTAACTTCATCTCTAATTAGTGGACTGTGTCTAGTGTTTTTGAGCAGGTGGCCTTTCCCACACTCCTCATCCAAGAATTAACCTTTTCCCTTGACCAGAAAAACTGGGATTATCATTGTCCTTCTCTGCTTGCTGACCCCCAGGGTATCATATTGATGTAAGGTCCTTTATGGGGTACTTGGATGCTGTAGTTAGTCTAAAGGCCTGGGGAGGACCCCTTCTCTTCTCTACACCAGTCCTCTATGTTTACTCTTTTCCAGTGGCCCAGGGCAGGGCTTGCACATCTGCCAGTGCATGGTGTGGCAAAGCACTTGGACCCATTGCCAGCATGAGATCCTACAGGGGAGGTTTAAGGGGGGGTCTCTTGATTATTTTGGGTTCCTGTCTGGTAGCTGCTGGAGAAAATGCCAGAGGGTGGAAGTTAGCATGAGTGTTGTCCTGATCCGGTAGTTCTGAGGGAAGGAAGTGGATGGCAGGAGCCAGGAGGTGAAAGGAGATGGGCCAGCTGTGGCCCGTGGGTGTGTGCTCAGGTGGGCAGGAGAAGGAGGAGAACATCTGGAGGGGAGAGGAAGGGAAGCATGAGCCCATCCTCATTCCATCCCACTGCCTTCAGACTCCCCATCTTTGTCATACATCAGCAGTGGAATCAACTTGGGGTATAGTATGCCTGGGAGTTTAATCACCTTTGCCAATCAAGCAGCTGTGTTTGCAGAACGACTCTGGCTGACTGTGCTCTGGCCGTTGCTAGCAAAGAGACATTTCATTCAGGTGCTGATTAAATAAGGCGCAGAGCCAGATTGCACATTAAGGCCCTTAACTATGGCTCTGGGAGCCCTGGGTAAACACTTATTAGATGTTCTGGGCAGAGCATTAGCAGAGGCTGGTGGGGAGGTGTTATCTTCAGAAATCAGGTTGAAGGGGAAATGGGAATGGGGAGACAGTTCTAGAAATAGACTTTGATTCTCTTTTCCTAGGTTACCCAGACCTGAGTTGCTGGCATGTATACAGAGAGGCCAGGCAGGTGTCCTCATTGGTGTTTTCTTGCCACATTCTCTTGAATTCTGCATGTCTGGATTGGGACACAGCAGGAATCCTGACTAAGTAGGGCAGTAAAAATGCCTTCTTTTCCTAATAATGTAAGTTTAGCTTAGTGGAGAGAGCTTTTGGACCATGTTTCCTGGGTTTGGATTTGAGCTCCATTGCCATGTGACCTTAGATGTCTTATTTAACTTCTTTGAATCTTGATTTCATTCATCTGTAAAATGGGAATATGCATAGTACTTGCCAAATAGGGGTGTTGTGAGGATTAAATGAAATAAATAGAGCATCAAGCAGAAATTCTGGCTCATTGTGTGCAATCAATAAATGTTAGCAGATTCTTCTAGTAGTAAGAGTATAATTCCACATTTCAAGGCAGCAGTGGTCAAAGTACAGTTCAGCGGTGGTGTAGACCTGGCTTCAAATCCTCCCACTAGCTATGGAACCCTGTACCAGTTACTTAAACTCTCAGCCTATGTTTCCACATTTGTAAAATGGAACAACCATCCTTAAACATACCAAGGTTATTGTGAGGATTAAGTAGGAACAGTGAGAACATTAGGAGAACACTTGAGGTAGTATCTGTCACACAGCACACATTCAATACTTTGTAGCTGTGGTGGTGATGTTGACGATGACAGAAGTCACTACCACTGCTGGGCGTGGTGGCTTGTAATCCCAGCATTTGGGAGGCTGAGACCGGAGGATCCCGGTTCACGGCCAGCCTCAGCTGCTTAGTGAGGCACTCCGCAACTCAGTGAGACCCTGTTTCAAAATAAAGAATAAAAAAATAGGGCTGGGGGTGTAGCTCGGAGGTAGAGTGCCACTGAGTTCTATCCCCAGTACTGCCAAAAAAAAAAAAAAAAGAATAAAAAAGTCACTATCATCACTACCATGATAATGATGACAGTGGTGACAACCATAACCATTATCACTATGGCTGCTGCTGCGAGCTTGGGTGCCTGGTGTTGGGGTCAAATTGTATGAGCAATTTGATAAAGGAAGGCAGATTGAAGAATCTCAGCTAGGAAAAGCTTCCCTGGCATCTTTGTTTCATGCAGTGGGCAGGAATACTGGTTCCATCTGCATAATCATCTCTGCAGGGCAGGGTTGCTTGGCTGTTTGAGGCCCAAGGACAGCTTTGTGAGTTATGCGAAGGTTACCCAAAGTTCTCCAGTTGTTTCTGAAGAGTGTGGATGTGGCTGTTAGTGGTGGGAAGCTCAGTGTTCCAGGGACCTCCTGGCTTAATTGTTACTGCTCCTCATGAGTAGGCTGGCTCCATGGCACAAGCTATCTTGAGGTTGGTAGTCTAGGAAACCAGTGAGTTGACAAGAGAAGTATGAAAGGAGCGCTTTCGGGTGGGTGGGGTGAGCAGAGACAGGTGAATGGGTCTCCTTCTTACTTTTCCATTAATGTCTTTTGCTTGAGGAAGTTTCAGCTGTCTCCAGTACCACCTTTTACCAAGCTTAGGTAATTATTAGAGGAGAAAGGCAGGTTATTTGTTTATTTTTTTGCAGTGCAGAGGATAGAGCCCAGGACCCTGTGCCTGGCAAGCAGTCTTCCGCTGAGCTACATTCCTAGCCCCAGAAAGCTGGTTTAAAGTGGACCAGTGTCTTAGCTGAGGGATAAGCATGATGTAGTGGAAAATGTGCAGATTAGGGGATAGATTTCATTGTGCCTCTCCTTACACATCAGAAGTGGGCAGAAGAAAAAATAGACAATGTTGCCGACATCTCTGGAATATGGTAAACCTCTCCAAGACCTTCTACTCTTGCAGCATAGACTGTGCCCTGATGCCTAAGCCATCAGTCCCCAGAGGAAGGCCCCCTTTAAGTGCCCTCTAACGCTCCCTTTACCTGTTTTAGGGCCCTGGCCTTTGTCTTGTGACTTTACAGCCTTTGGGTGGGGGGTGCTCCACTCCTCCCAGGCCATTGGAAGACCTTTTGGCATATTCCCAAGCATTATGAGTAAATAGGCAGTTCCTTAGTCTTGGAGTGGAGGATTGAGAAGGCTAAGGTCAGGTTTTCTGTAATAATCCTTGTTCCCTGGAAGGAGCTGGTTTAGAGGGCATTTCTAAAACAAACAGTAACCTAAAGAAACAGCCACCTTTAGAAATTAGCTGCTTCCAAGACCTAAAAGATTTCAGCAATGGTCCTCTTCATATCAGCACTTGTTCCTTGTGTGGCTTGCATCTGTTAAGAGTTTCCTTTCTTAAGTTCCAGGCACTGGAGGAGCATGTGTGTGTGCTCGCCTGTAGTCTGGCGCTGCCCTTTTTTCTTTTGCTGTACTTTCTTCTCTGCCCCCTTGCAGGAATGTGGCTGAGGTCAGGTACACAAGTGCCTCATTATCTTCGGTGATTTCACTCTTAGCCCCTTGGGCAGCCAGCTGCTACTGCTGCTTCACTTGGGCATTTCTCCCCATCTCCTGGGCTCCCAGTCTCATGAGAAAGATTAGCACCCAGAGGAAGGGCTGGTTTCACCTTTGGGTCTCTGTTCCACTATGTGGCAGCTCACTTGACTCTGCTCCACAAGCCAGTGTTCCTCCGAATAGCCCTGCAAGCCAGCACCAAGTCTAGGCCACATATCCTTGTTTGCTGGTGGGGTTTCTGGCCAGTGAGCCAGGAGAACTGATTGACCCCCCCTACCCCCCAAACCCATGGCTGCACTCTCTGAGCAGCGCACTTAGGGGGAGTGTTGTCTTGGGCAAAGGAGTCAGGGGTGCCTTTTTAGATCAAGGCTACATTTGGTTTGTGGAGAAGAATGTGCAGTTTGCAGGGTCACAGGGTCTTCTGACTGGCTGGGTGGCATTTGGCCATATCTCAGCCAGTGTTGTGTTTGCTCAGATGGACGCAAGTGGAAACCAGGCTAGGATCAGCTTCCCAAATTTTTACTCCCTGCTTTGGGTCTGTCCCGAAAAACAAACTGCAAAGTACACTGTGGTCCGCACCTGTTGTTTTTAATCCCCCTTTGGCACAATCAGTTCACAGTGAACTGGGATTCAGTCCTGCCCCCCCCCCCCACTCCCTTTCTCTCTTTATGCTTTCTGTCTGAGTGGGGTTCTGTCTTTCCACTCCTAGCTGTCCATGGAGGTTAAAGACAGCTGGGCCCCCCTGCTCAGTTAGGGCCTTTCTTAGACCTTTAAAACACTATAGTTGGGCATGGTGGTGCGTGCCTATAATCCCAGTACTTGGGAGGCTGAGACTGGAGGACCGCAGGTTCCAGGCCAGCTTCAGCAATTCAGTGAGACTTTCAACAACATAGTAAGTCTCCATTTATAGTAATAATAATAATGATAATAATAATAATAAATAAAAACAGTATTGGGGGTGTAGCCTGGAGGTAGAATGCCCCTGGTTTCAGTCCCCAGTACCACAAAAATAAATAACACTGTAAGCCTGGAAGAGGATCAGATGGGCAAAATATGCCAATTTAGGAAGAAGAGCTCATGTTATTTTTGGTTATCTTATATACTCTCCAAGAAGTAGTAATGATAATAACACTTATAACCTTTCTGTGCACACATTAAATATGCTCAAGGCATAGTGCTGAGTCTACTGGCTGTGTATTACCTCACTTGCAGGTTCCATAAAGGTCATTTTTATTTTTTATAATTCTTTCATTTCTAGCTCATTTCCCCTTTCGTTGACTTGTAGACACAGGATGTTCTAGCAATACTTTCTCAGATTGATGAGACAGCAATGATGTTAAATCAGAGTTTCAGGAAACCTCTGAGATCAGTTCAGGAGATTTCCATCCTCCCTCCTCTCTCATTTTTCCAGATGAGACTCAGAGAGGTGAAGTGATTGCCCCAAATCACACAGTTAAGGAGAAGCAGAGCTGGGTCTCCTGGCTCCCCCAACCAGTGTCTCTTTCCATTCCCTTAACCATTGCAGTAGAAACAAAACCAGGGTGTTGTGCTTGCCCACTATTAGAGAAACAGAAATTGTGTGTGTGTGTGTGTGTGTGTGTGTGTGTGTGTTGCAAAGGATCAAACTCAGGGCTCTGCACATGCTGAGCAAGCAGTCTACCCTTGAGCTCTAGCCCCACACTTTTTTATAGTGGGAGGTTCCTGGGAATTGAACCCAGGGGCATTCAACCTCTGGGCCACATCTTCAGTTTATTATTGTTTTTTGAAACAGGGTTTTGTATGTGTGTTTGGTACTGGGGATTGAACCAGAGTCATTCTATCTCTGAGCTACATCCCCAGCCCTTTCTATTTTTGTTTTGAAAAGTTCTTGCTAAAGTTGCTGAGAGACTCGATAATGCTGAGGCTGGTCTCTAACCTGTGATACTCCTGTCTCAGCCTCTCAAATACTGGGATTACAGGCTTGCACCACCACACCCAGCTTGTCTGTTGCCATCTTGAATGTTTCAGAATCCTATGCTATGGGTTACCTGTTTACCTAACTGGTGTAATGACTGCTTTATTTACTTGGCCTTTCCTGTCTTTGCTTCTTTTCCACACAGGAGCCTAGCTCCAATGTCATTATTTCTGGCTGCTTGCCCTGAACAAGTAGTCCAGGGAGACATGTGTGTGCAGTGAGCCTCTGTGTAGACCCAGTGTGACTTGCTTCCTGATACTGGTTGTTTAGAAATGAGACCCATGCAGCTGCATGTGATCTTAGTGAAAAAGCTGTATGAGACTCCAGGGCATCGGATTAAAATCAGAACCCAGAACCTTTCTCTAGTCAAAGAAGATAAAGATCACAATAATGTACTAGTTCAGTGGGGGAGGTCAATTCATCTTGATAAACAATGATAGTAATCAGTACTTGGGAGGCTGAGACCAGAGAGTTGGAGGTTCAAGGACAGCTTCAGAAAGTTGATGAGCAACTCTCATCAACCTAGTGAGACCCTGATTCAAAATAAAACTAAAATAGGCCTGGGGGCGTACCTTGGAGGTAAAATACCCCTGGGTTCAATCTCCAGTACCACAAAAACAAACAACAAAAAACAGTGTTAGTAATTGAAACAGTGCTGAATTAACTGTCATCCAAACTCCTAATTGTAGGTTCATCACTAACTGGTTGACAAAACTAAGTAGTTTGGGTTGGACAAGAAGCCTGTCTGTGCCTCAGTCTTTTAATAGGGCATGTAGTGCTCATTAAACATGCAGGCTTTAGAGCCAGACTTGGCAGATTCAAATCCTAGCTCTGCTGCTTTTGCAATTTAATTGACATCTCTGGGATAGATTTTCTTTTTTGAGGTTTTAAAAATTCATTATTTTGCCAGGCATGGTGGAACATGCCTATAATCCTAGCTAGTCAGGAGGCTGAGGCAGGAAGATCACAAATTTGAGGCCAACATGGATAATTTGGTGAGATCCTGTCATAAAATTAAAAAAAAAAAGACTGATGATGTAGCTCAGTAGTAAAGTACCCCTGGATTCAATCTCTAGTATTGGAAAAATGTTCATTAGTTTTCCTATTTGTTGCCAGATAAATATGCCTAAAGTCTCTGGGCCTGTTTTATTATCTTTAGAATGAGTATGATTTTAATATATATTCTGTAGGATTCTATTAAGAATTAAGTCAATGAGCCAGGCGTGGTGGCGCACGCTTGTAATCCCAGTCCTCAAGGGGCTTTGAAGACCATGTATCCCAAGTAAGGTGGTTGGAGGGATTTGGAAAAAAAAAAAGCAGTGATTTTTAGGGTTCTCTTCCTACTGTGTTCCTGTCCTAGTTAATGGCATCAGAGTCCATCTAGTGACCCAGGTTGAATCTCTTGAATCCTTTGCATTTTCCACCTCTCGTTCATCCCCTCCCCCCTCCATCACCACAGTCTGAGTCATCTCAGTTCTGTCTTTCATTATCGCTTCCTTCTGTCTCTGTTTTTTCTTCTTTAATTCCTCCTCTGTACTTCTTGTTGTTTATCATCATCCTCATCATTATCACCAACTGCCTTGTCACAGCAGCCTCCTGACTGATCTGGTCTCCTCTGGGTCTCTTCCTGCTCCATCTTTATACTACTGCCAGAATGATACAAGTAAAATACATGTTGACTCATGCCATTCCCTTCCTCAAAAAACTCTGATAACTCCCTATGGCCTCTAGCAGAGATGGCAGACACTGAGATGCATACTTTATGGTATGCATACAATGCTAGCTAACAATAAGCTGTAGGCGTGTTTTCCTAAGGAGTATCCAGCTGGGCGTGGTGGCACACGCTTATAATCCCAGCATTTGGGAGGCTGAGACTGGAGGATCAGAGTTTGCAGCCAGCCTTAGCAGCTTAATGAGGCCCTCCGCAACTTATTGAGACTGTTTCAAAATAAAGAATAAAAAATAGGGCTGGAGCTGTAGTTTGGAGGTAGAATGCCCCCAGGTTCCATCTCCAGTGCCGCAAAAAAAAAAAAAAAAAAAAAAAAAAAAGGAGTATCCATGCAGTTTCAAAATTGTTTTCTTAGTGTAGCTTTCTAGGCAGCCACTGAGTAATCCACCAGAGTTGCTGCATAGGTCAGGGATGACAAATAGATAAACCCTTTAGAGAAAGTCTGAGTTCCTTCCACTAGGATTCAGAATCTTCTAATTTTCCTTCCAACCTTTTCAACCTGGTCTTCTGTTATGTTCTGCCATGTGTTCTCTGATCTGTCATGTGCAAAACGTATGTCCATGCTTCTCTGAGTTTATACTTGGTTCATGCTGCACTCTCAATCAGAAATATTTCTTTTCTCTTCCTTTGAAATGCTAGTCATTATTCAAGGCTCAGCCAAACACTCCCTGTGAAGCTGCCTTCAAGTCTCCAAGCCAGATTCGTCACTCTTGTCTACTTCAGCAAGTTATCTTGTCTTGTATTATGTAAATGTTTATGTACCTTTCCCACCCCTTAGAGTGTGTGTTCCCTGCATACAAGGTCTGTTTTTATCAATTTTTCTGTCCATCACACAGCTTCTCCTACATTCTAGACTCTTCATTTTTAAAAAGAAATTTAATGGAGTTCAGTCTAATCCCTTTATTTTTCAGATGAGAAAACTGTGGCTTAGAGAAAAATGTCAAGAGTTCACCGTGGGATTTATTAAGTTCAGATGTTTGAGACACGAAGGTTGGAATGTCCTGCAGGTGACTTAAGTTGTGGTTTGGTCCATTGAGGAGGCATTTGCTTAGAGAAGATAAAGGAAGAGATGATGATTTAATCTTGCAAGCTAGAGAAGAGAAAGAAGAGTATTCTGGGGGAATGTCTACTGGGGGGATGTGTGAAAGAAGGCTCAGTGAAGTAATAGTCATCCGAGAAGTAGAATGAGATCCAAGAACGGAAGTAGGTTCAGGAAGCAAGTGGGAGCTAGTTCTCTGTATCATGTGATACAAAAGAGGAGCTGAGAAAAGGCCTGTTCCTTATGGCCAACCACCCCACCCATGTCCAAATATTTACCCTATCAATGTTAATGTGTGAAGGGTCAAATTCGAGGGCATTTATGGCATCAGTGTTGGTAAATAGAGAACTTTGGGAAACAGCCCATTAGTAGCAGAATTGGGTAATCTGGTCAATGGAATACTGTGCAAATTTGTAAAACAAAGGCTGAGGTGTATATTTACTTTGAAAGTTTTCAGGATATTTGGTTAAAATAAAACTAAGCCGGGTGTGGTGGTGCAAACTTGTAATCCCAGTACTTGGGAGGCTGAGATAGGAGTGTCACAGGTTCGAGACTGTCATCAATTTAGTGAGACCCTGTTTCCATATGAGCACATTGAGAATGTCTAGAAGAATACATACCAAATGGTGCTTACTCCTGAGTGACTAGGAGAAAGGAGACACTCTCATGTAATGCATTCTCCATTTCTGTATTGTTTGAATTTGGTATAAGTACTTTAGTAATTAGGAAACATAGTTAAAGAAAGAAAGGAGGCTGGGAGTGCAGCTCAGTGGTAGAGCACATGTTTAGCATGCATGAGGCCCCTTTGGGTTCAGTCACCAGTACCAAAATAAGTAAGGAACTAACTAAATAAATAAAAATAAAGGAGATGATTGGCAGCCTGGGGGAATAGTTTTAGAAAAAAAAAAAAAAACAAAACGATTCAATGGATGAAGGAAGCCAACTCACCAGAGAAGATTTGGCAACTGAGAAAGCATCATGTGTCTGGGAGGCTGAGCTCCAGGTGCTTTGCTGCCTGGGTGGCTGGTGGGGGTGAGGGGGTTGGAGAGATTACTGCTGGAATGAGGCATTTAGTCATTGCCAGGAAGTTCAGCTGAAAGCTGTGGAAAAAAGTAGAAGAGTAGCTAAGTGGCAAGAGGCAGGCAGAGGCCAATTAAGAAGGAATTAAAAAAGCAAACCTGTGTGTGTGTGTAAAGAGAAGGAGGGAGGAAGAGAGGGAGAGAGCACTGCTGAGCTACAGAGGGAATAGGGAGCACTCATTGCTGTGAGGTACAAACAGGGAGGAGGGCTATTGAGAAAGGACATATGAAGTAGCCATTTTAGGAGTAGGGAAGCTTCCAGAAAAGGATAAGATCTCAGGCTAGTTAAACCTAGAATAAATGGAACAGTTGGGGCATAAGGGTAGATGAGCTAATCACCTTTTCCAAGGTTAAGAAAGCCCCCCCTTTGAGCTAAAAGCCCTTCTTTTGAGTAATCTCAGTACTTGGGAGGCTGAGACAGGAGGATCACAGGTTTGAAGCCAGTCTCAGCAACTTAGTGAGACCTACTTTCCAAATGAGAAATAAAACAGGACTGGTAGTGTAGCTCAGAAATAGAATGCCTCTGGGTTCAATCCTCACAGGACTGGTAGTGTAGCTCAGAAATAGAATGCCTCTGGGTTCAATCCTCAGTAACACACACACACGAAGAAAGAAAGAAAAGCAAGCCCCTTTTTTGTTTGTGATTTGGCTCCACCAATGCTTTGGCAGCAGCAGTGCTATCATACTGGCTCAGGGAATACTGTGGGAGACAACCGGAATGAATTTTTCTTGCTCCTGCAGCCCTCCAAGTTGTCTGCTGGACCTGGCACTAAGTTTGGGTCTAGAAATGGAGATGGAGAAGGTGGAAGCCAGCCAGTCTCCAACCCTAGTTACACCTCTTAGTCACCGGGGGCAGCATAAAATTAAAAACAAAACCAATGCACCCCCCCTCCATTCTTAAATAATTGGTGTGGGTCAGGGCCTGGACATAGGCATTTTTAAAAATTCCTCAAGTGATTTTACTCTGTAGATAGGATTAGAACTAGATTAAATGTATATGTTCTGACCCTAAACCAGCCCAGCCCCTAGATGTGTGTGTGTGTGTGTGTGTGTGTGTGTGTGTGTGTGTGTACTGAACAATATCAGATGTTTCCTCCTCTGAATTGCCAAAGGCTTTGGGATGCCCTGCTAGTGAAGTGTTCATCTCATCGCATGCTACTTAACTGTTGGTCTGTCAAGGGTAATCTGAGATCTATGATGTGAAATTCAGAAGAACTCCATAATAGTCACTGTCTTTCTGGACCTTGTACCAGGCTGGATTAATTGACTCACTCTGAATCATCCAACTTTCATGATGGGTGCAAGTACCAAGGCTCCTTTTTCCGGCACAGAGCAGAGTGCCTGCCACCTAGGTGTTCAATCATTGAAACCTGATATGACAGGAGCTTTGTTTTCTTTTGCAGTGCTTCATTTTATTAAAATCCCAGGAGTGGTAAAAATCTCCCATATTTGAAAAATTGTGTGTGGGGGAGAGAGGTTTGAGGAGACCTGCCTGCCATGCAAAAAGCTTATGATAAGCTCGGTACTGGGTGGCTGATGTAGATCACTTAACATTTATTAAGCAATTTCTTTGGGCCTAGCATCATACTTCTGAAATACAAAAGAAATGTCTTATATACTTTCTGGCATGAGGGAACTTATTCTCCAGGTCATTTATAGTTAGATGACCACATTTTTTTTTAAGGTGGCAGGTATGTACAGTATTTATGACCAGATAATGCTAGACGTCAAAGGGAGTTTGAGTTTGTGACCTTGTTTTGCAGATAGGGAAAGAAGCCCAGAGGGAAGCTACTTGCTAGAGAACACACTGCTTGGGAATGGCAGAGGACTGGTGTAGAGCCACCACCCTTTGCAGTCCTATTACACTGTGCTCTGCCTCATAGGAAGGACAAGTGAACCTAATGGCCCACATTAAAACTCTAATGAGAATTCCATTTTGTGCTTTATACACTCCTACTTCTTTGTGGTTTGGGGGAGGCCGGGTTAAGTTTTGGTCTTTTTTTTGCGGTACTGGGGATTGAACTCAGGGGCATTCTACCTCCGAGCTATACCCCCCAGCCCTATTTTTTATTCTTTATTTTGAAACCGAGTCTCACTAAGTTGCAGAGTGCCTCACTAAGTAGCTGAGGCTGGCCGCGAACCTGGATCCTCTGGTCTCAGCCTGCAATTACAAGTGTGCACTACCATGCCCGGCTGCTTTGGTCTTTCTTTAGCTCTAGTCCAGGGAGGGCCAGCACTGGGTACCACTGGCTGAGGCCCATAAGACCTACAGATGGTTAATTTCCCCTTTATTAAAACAGCCGTGAACTCTATAGTTTCCATGGGTCTAATTATGGTACTTTTCTAATCCTTCTAAGGCACTTTTCCAAGCTTAGAGTGTCCATGGCTTTTCTGCCTTAGTTTCTCTTTTTTCCTTTTGTGAAACTTATGCTAGAGACAGGAGGTGCCTGGCTCTGTGTGTGGGCCTGAAAATTAATGCAGTAGGGCCAGCTCCTAGTGATAAAAGCATCACACTGGTTCTTTTTGCTCTGTGCCCTGTCACTTCCTAAGTCAGAAATTCAGATCCAAGTCTAGGGCTTTCTCAGAAGAGATAGATGTAATTCAAGGTAGAGATACTAAAGTTGCTCTTCCCAGAGTCCTCTTACCTCACAGACAGGATTAGGGTATGGTGATAGTCACAAATACCATTTATTGAACATTTACCATGTTCCAGGTACCCTGAGGAATAGATGCTATTGTTGTCATTTCTAGTTTACAAATGAGGAAAATAAGATTCACAGAGGTTAATTAACATGTCCAGGGTCATGCAGCTTGAAAACGGCCAAGCTGGTATGGGTATGTCGGATACCAAAGCCAGTATCATTAACTACAGGTTGGATATTCTTTATCTAAAATGTTTGTGAACAAAAGTGCTTCAGATTTCAGAGGGTTTTTTTTTAGAAGGGGGATTATTTGCATCAACTTTACTGGTTGTTTATTATGTTGACACACAAAAAGGACTGGATTTTGGAGCATTTCGGATTTCTGGATTAGGAATGCTCAACCCATGCTAGACTCATTGAGACTATAATTAAAGGACGTTACCAGTTGCATTTTTTTTTATCAGTGAAGAACCTTTTGATAATTTTCTGCAAGCCTTTTTAGGGAACTTGTCAGAAGAGAAGAGTCCTGCATACAGACCTGTTCCACTTGGGGGCCAACTGTGTGACCTGCAGTGTCCAGTAAGTCTCTTCCCTTCTCTGAATTCCGGTTTCTGAATCTGTAAGTGAGAGGATGGGACCATGTGATATGTAAGATCTTTTTGAGCTCTGATATTTGGTGACACTTTGGTTCATTTCCTACTTCCCAATAGATTGAAAAAGCCTGATAACAGGATGAGGGGCAAAGTGCCTCCAAAGCACAGAAGTGGAGAGAGTCTCTAGTGCATCCCAGAAGGGTGGTTAACATCACATGACTTTACGATGCTTAGTCTGTTACACTTTGGTCCTGTTTCCCTTTGGAAATTTATAACAAAATAGAGTTTCTCTTCAGTCAGCTCCTCACCCGCATCAGAAAGTGCTTTCTTAAAGTGCCTGTTATTTAATTTCAGGTCTTGTAGTCTCTGAAGACATTTGTAAACATCAAATAAATGCTGAAAGTAACAGAGTATTTCAATATGAATGAGATGCCCATATTTTATTGCTTCTTGTTAGAATTACTAGATTTTGTGTTCTATTGTGCAAAGATGTCTTTGGGAGATGGTGGTTTCTGGAAGAGAACCAATCTAGACAATAGATCATGCATGCAACTTTGATCTCTATGCAAAAGGTAGAAGCAGGTAAAGACACAACTAGGTCTCCTGTAGTTTTCCTTTCATTTATCTGTCTTATCATGAGGAGATCTTGTATTGAGGAACACTGAGGTTAATAATCTACACAAACTATCTGATGCTGCAGTTAGAATGCTAGCTTTGATCTTAAAAATATTTTGTTATTACAGTTGAGCATGTGTGTGTTCTTGAACCCAAGGGCCCTAACATTATGTATTTATTTTTTGGTACTCTGGTTGAACCCAGGGACATTTTACCTCTTAGATATATACCAAGCCCTTTTTATTTTGAAATAGGGTCTTACTAAGTTGCTGAGGGTCTTGCCTAGTTGCCAAGACTGCTTTAAACCTGCAATCCTCTTGTCTCAGCCTCCTAAGTACTGGGATTACAGGCGTGTGCTACTACGCCTGGCTAGAGGCCCTTACTTTGGATGGCTTCTGTATCAGTTTGCATCAGGCAGGGCTCTGAAGGGCTGTTCCCAAAGCCAGGCTCTTTTCTTTTTTCTATTTTTTTTTTTGTATCTGTGGTACTAAGGATTGAATTCGAGGGTATTTTACCAATGAGCTACAGTCCTATTTTTCTTATTTATTTATTTATTTATTTATTTATTTATGGTACTGGGGATTGAACCCAGGAGTGTTCTACCTCAGAGCTACACCCAGCCCTATTTAATTTTTAATTTTGAAACAGGGTCTTGCTAAGTTGCTAAGGCTGGCCTCAAACCTGCGATCCTCCTGTCTCAGCCTCCCAAGTACTGGGATTTCAGGTGTGCACCACCATGCTATGCTTCTTTTCTCCTCTTTTGCTAGTTCATGTATGTCTCCAGGCTCTTCTTGTAAGGCCAAACAGATTAGGTATTGACATTAAGAGGAACAAAATGATTTCCCTAGGGACAGGAATGGGAAGTCCTAACAGGTGGGCTCTGGTGCCAGTGCTGCTTGACATAAAATCAGTGTCAGTGTCACTAAGTGAAGCTTTCTGCCCTTGCTCTGCTCACTGATTTCATGTGGAAGATCCTGGGGTATACTTCACTGGTGGGCTCAAGTATCATAGTAGCCCAATTGGTAAGCCCGAAAGGTCACTGTACTGAAGGGTTAAAAACCAGGTGACATCTAAACCCAAGCTGTGTGCACATCCTCCCCTTCAATTCCTATCCCCTTCCCCACAGGCTGACTGTGTCTCATTCTCACTTAGTGTGTCTAGATAAGCTTACATGAGTGTAGGTAACTGCCAGGAATATCCTCATTAACAGAAAGAGAAAGAGACTAGGACACAGAGTGGCAGTATTTTTCTTTTCTTTTCTTTTTTTTTTTTACAGGGGAGAGCGCGAATGCAGTCCCCCACTACCACAAATTATGCAGTCGAGTTTCCCATATTTGGGGAAATCGCAGGGGTCAGTACATCCGGAGTGCAATGGATAAGCCTTGCCCTGGGAAAACCACCTTCATGATCATGGTATCTCCCCTGACAGAGTGGCAGTATTTTTCTGCTGTTTTATTTTATATTTTGTGGTACAGGGGCATTCTACCTCTGAGCTCTACCTCCAGCCCTATTTTATTGTTTGTTTTAAAACAGATTCTCTCTAAGTAAGTTGCTAAAGCTGTCCTTGAACCTGTGATCCTCCTGTCTCATCCTCCCAAGTACTGGGATTATAAGCATCCACCACCATACCTGGCTTGTGATTAGTTTTCTCTTTTTAGGTTAAATAAATTGCTCAGTCATGCCATGAAATGGCACCAACATTTCATCCAAATACTAACTTGAGTACCCAGCTGCTGTGTTGCTTTTCAGTCTTCTGTTTGTATAAATATTGTTTGTATTCCCATTCTAATTACTTCATCCAGTTATTGAGAGAATTAGGTGAGTTAATATTTTTTAATTTTAATATTTATTTTATTTTTATTTATTATTTGATTTCCCTATAATAATTCTACACATATATGAAGTGAAATCTGAGCTATAACTGTTGTAATTTCATTTTATCATTTTTGTACTTTTATTGGAGCATTGTAATTATACATCATAGATTCAAAATGATACAGACAACTGGGCACAGTAGCACATGCCTGTAATCCCAATACTTGGGAGGCTGAGACCGGAGGATCACAGGTTTGCAGCCAGCCTCAGCTACTTAGTGAGGCCCTCTGCAACTTAGTGAGACCCTGTTTCAAAATAAAGAATGAAAAAATAGGGCTGGGGGTATAACTCAAGGGCAGAATGCCCCTGGGTTCAATCCCCAGTACCGCAAAAAAACCAAACCACACCAAACCAAACCAAACCAAACCAAACAAACAAAAAAACCATCCTATTACTAGGTATTCAAAAAATATGTTATTGTTTCTCCCCTAAAATGGAGCCAGTAACAACAGCCTTTTCTCTGATACCTCATAGACCTCTTTTGGCATTGATCTGTCTGCAAGGGCTGAGGTTTGCCTTTTCTTTTGATGATGAAGAGTGTCTGTCATGAACTCCATCTTTCATGCTCACAGGAAGCTTGCAGTTGTTGACTTGTGCTGCCAGTTAAAGAGTTGGTAAGATTGGGGCAGAAATCTCCAGAGAAAGGGAGATGCTAATTACTCTGCCAGCAGCAGGGTACATGGGCAGTGAGCTATATGCTAGACATGGAAGTTCAGTGCCCAGCCCTTGGAAAACATGGATGAGTTTCCCTGGCTCCTGTGACAGGTGGCTTCCTAACTTCTTACCCTGGAAATGTCTTGGAGTCCAATAGTTAGAACCTTGTAGCCCTTGCTAATAGGCCAATTAGCTACTTCTTCACATTAAAGATAACAGCTGAGACAGGAGGATCTCGGGTTCAAAGTCAGTCTCAGCAACCTAGTGAGACCCTGCTTCAAAACTGAAAAAATAAAAAAATAAAAAGGGCTGGGAGTGTACCTGGGAGGTAGAATGCCCCTGGGTTCAGTCCTCAGTCACACACACACACACACACACACACACACACACAAACACACACACACACACACACACTTAGCTTTTACATTGTGCCAGATACTGCTCTTAGTGCTTTACATGTATTAACTCGTTTAATCCTCATAAGAATTCTACAAAGCAGGGTACAGAGCTTGCTTGCCCAGAGTCACAGAGCTAATGGGATAGGGCCCAGATTAGAAACTAGTAGCCTGACTCCAAAGCCTAGGGCTTAACCAGTTATCCTCTAGAGCTTCCAGTCATTTTGTTTCCCTTTTTAATTGGCATCTTGTAATTTTGTTAGTTACTTGTGTCTGCAAATGCAGCTGATTTTTGTTCATTCTTTTTGTATCCAGCAACCTTGCTAAATGCTCTTAATTATAATTAACTTATCTGGGGTTGCTTTTGAGGTCCTATTTTGGTAATCAGGCATAATAGACAAATCACGAGACTTGTGTCTCTTCCCTAGCTGCCATTACATGCTGTTTTATATGTCTTTTTCTTGTCTTATTGTTCTGATTCTGATGTGTTTTCAGTGTTTTATCATTATGTGTCATATTTGCTGTAGATATTTTCATTGATAATATTCATGAGATATAGATGTTTCCTTCTATTTTGAGTTTGCTAGTTTTTTTTTTTTTTTTTTTACATGAACGGATGTTGCTTTTTTTTTTTTTTTGCGGTACTAGGGATTGAACTCAGGGGCATTCTACCTCCGAGCTACACCCCCAGCCCTATTTTTTATTCTTTATTTTGAAACAGGGTCTCGCTAAGTTGCGGAGTGCCTCACTAGGTAGCTGAGGCTGACCGCGAACCCGGATCCTCCGGTCTCAGCCTCCCGAATGCTGGGATTACAAGCGTGCGCCACCACGCCCGGCTTCGGATGTTGCTTTTTATCAAAGGCTTTACCTTTATCCATTAAGTTGATCACACCACTTTTTTCTTTTAATCATTCAGTTTGGTGACTTTCATTGATTGATTGTCAGATATTAAACTGACTTTGTATTCCTAGAATCAAGTTCCATTGATCATGATATATCATTTTCTTTATTATTCCCAACTATGGTTTGCTAATGTTTTATTTGATAGTTTTACAACTGTGTGAGTAAATCTAGCTCTACTTTTCCTTTTTCATAATGTGCCTGTCAGGTTTTTATATTAAGCTTATGCTAGCTTCATAAAATTAATTGGTTAGAGCTTCTTCTTTTTCTAAACTTTGGCAAGTTTGCAGGAGATTAGTTACTTTTTTCTGGATTGTTAGAACTTGCTCATACTATCTGGGGTTTGATGTCCTTTCTTTTGTGTATTACTGAGGATTGAACCCAGGGGCAATCTACCCATGATCTACACCCCCATCCCATTTGAGGCAGGGCCTCACTAACTTGCCCAGGTTCATCTTGAACTTACATTCTTCCTGCCTCAGCCTCCCCAAGTAGGTGGGATTACTGGTATGTGCCATCACACGTATCATCTTTGTGGAAGATTTTAGTCTTCTTTAAAGTCTAAATTTAAGTCTAAAGATTGTAGGTTTCTTTAATGCGTATAGAATCTTTCAGGAATTATATTTCTTTTTAGTCAGTGTCAGTAGTTTATATTTTTCTAGAAATGTGACTATTTTGTCTGAATTTTCAAATTTATACTTAAAACTGCAAGTAACCTATTATAGAAACAACAGATAATTAAAAAGATGTTCTTTTTCTTCTTAATATTATTTTATAAAAAATAATCTTAACCATAGTCTATAAATTTTATTTCTCTCTCTATTTTATTATCTCTCTCTTGGATTGAACCCAAGGGCATTCTGACTCTGAGCCACACCCCTAGCCCTTTTTATTATTTATATTGAAATAGGGTCTCACTAAGTTGCTGAGGCTGGCCTTGAACCTGTGATTCTCTTATCTTAGCCTTGCAGGTACTTGCATTATAGGTGTGCACCACCACACTTTTATTTATCTCTTATTGGTAGCAATTTGGGCTTTGCTGATCCTCTCTATTATGGGTCTGTTTTCTGTTTTGTTAATTTCTCTTTTAAAATTTGTTTTCTTCATATATTTGGTGTTGCCTTTTGCTCTTTTCCTAACAAGTCTGATGCTTAACTCATTTATTTTCAGACTTTATTTGGCTATAGGGCTAATAAATTTTACTTCCGAGTGCTTTAGTTGCATTCCACAAATTTTTATATGTTGTAATATTATATTGTACAGTTTTAAAAGTTTTGCAATTTCTATTGTGATTGCTTAACCTATGGGTTGTTTAGAAGGAATCAATTTTTTTTTCGGTACTGGGGATTGAACTCAGGGGCATTCTACCTCCAAGCTACACCCCCAGCCCTATTTTTTATTTTTTATTTTGAAACAGGTTCTCACTAAGTTGCAGAGGGCCTCACTAAGTAGCTGAGGCTGGCAGCGAACCCACATCCTCCAGTCTCAGCCTCCCAAATGCTGGGATTACAAGTGTGCGCCACCATGCCCGGCTCATAAGGAATTAATTTTTTTTCTAAATATTTTGAAACTATCCTTTTGTTGCTATTCTTTTTTTTTTTCAGTACTGAGGATTGAACCCAGGGTCATTCTACTTCCAAGCTACACTCCCAGTCCTATTTTTTTATTCTTTATTTTGAAACAGAGTCTTACTAAGTTGCAGAGAGT
The DNA here is from genome assembly GCA_004027655.1 of Graphiurus murinus. Taxonomy (NCBI): domain Eukaryota; kingdom Metazoa; phylum Chordata; class Mammalia; order Rodentia; family Gliridae; genus Graphiurus; species Graphiurus murinus. The sequence goes on along the minus strand of PVLC010001770.1, from coordinate 71,324 downwards.
ATCACTAAGTAGCAAAGGCTGGCGGAGAACCAGGATCCTCTGATCTCAGCCTCCCAAGTACTGGGCACTCCTGGCTTTGTTCCTGATTTCTAACTTAAAAACATTGTAAACTTGATGTGATGGTGCACACACACTTGTAATCCCAGTACTTGGGAGGCTGAGACAGGAGGATTGCAGGTTCGAGGACAGCCTCAGCTACTTAGTGAGTTCATTTGCAACTCTGTGAGATGCTGTTTTTAAATAAAGATAAAAAAAAATAGGGCTGGGGATGTAGCTCTGAGGTAGAATGCCTTGGGTTCAATCTCCAGTACTGGAAAAAAAAAAAGAAAAGAAACATTGTAGTCAGAGAATCAGAGAATATGGTCTATGTGTTCAGTTTCTTTGAAACTTCTTCATACTTCTTTTGTAGCCCAGCATGAGGTCAGTATCCACTAGATGAACCTTGTTAATTATGCTTCTCTTAACTGGCTTTGCCGGATTTTTGGTCTGTATAGTCTATCAATTACTTGGATAGTTGTTACAGTTTTCTGCCAATTTATCTACTTCTTTTGGTACTGTCATCTCTGACTTTATTCTGAGGCTGTGTCATTAGTTATAATCAGGTAATTGTTTTGCATTTCTCTGTTATATCTATTGATCAAATGTTCAATATAGGGTCCCACAGCAACTTGCAACTTAACCTGTAGATAGATCAATATGGGTGAAGTGATGATAACAAAAGCATCCCTCGAGGTGGACTGGATAAATTGGATTTTGAGCTTCAGGGAAGAAATGCATTTAAAATCAAAATTGCACCTTCTCAGTTAATGAATTACAGTAAATTCTTAAATTTGACATTGCCAAGCAAAATTAAGAAACTCATATCCTCAAGTGCCAGGGGCTTTTGTCAACATTAAAATAGTTTTGAAAGCCATGCTCTTTTCGGGTTGGGTGAGGAGCTGGGAAGATAAGCTTTATTTCTCTTGGGCTTTACAGACATTATTTCTGGCTGGTCAGACAGCTTTGAGACTCTTAGTCTTTTTCTTTGGTACTTAGGTGGTTTTCTTATTGCCTAGATTTTCTGCAGGATCTGGCCCATATCCTGTTACCACTCTTCTTTTTGGGTTTGATGGCTGTAATTATGTGGGTAATATTTGTTTCTCTTACAAGTGACAGGGGTGAGGTCTGCAGAAATTGAGATAATACTTGCATAGGCATTCTAAATATTTGATCAGTTCTTCTGCTCGCTCTGCCAAAAAATATAAAGTCTATATGAGACAAGTGCTCACAAGAACCAAGCAACAGAAATGATGGCAACTACTATCTCTTTCATTAGATTTCTGAATAGAATCAGACTACGTGAAGCTAGAAGTCATACAGAGAGACAAATTACATTTGGTCACATTCAAGTGGGAATGGAACTTTTCAGCTCTAGCTCTTGAACTTACGTGGGGCTGCGAAATCTTATTTTCAGGCTCTGTTAGGGCAGCTTCTGAGCCTGATTGCATTTCCCAAATAAGCACTCTAACCTGGTCTTCTTCACTAGCCTTTCCTTTCCTCCCAGAGAGTTGCAAAAAAGGGGGAGCAGGTGAGTCAGTTAGGGTCTTCTGTTTGGGTCATCTTTTTCTTTAAGTGCAATGGTAGTACTCTGTTTCCTCCTTTTTCCAAAACAAACCTTTGTATATTTTTGATTATAGAAGTAACATGATCACAAATAAATTAAAATACAGGAATGTATAAAGGAAAACTGAAAGTTCCTGGTCATCTGTCTCCCTACTGAGGTTTCTCTTTTAATATTTTGGTACTAGAGATTGCACCCAGGATGCTCTGTCTCTGAGCTGTACCTCAAGTCCTTCATATTATGTTATTTTAAAACAAGGTCTTGCTAAGTTGCTGAGACTGTCCTTGAACCTGAGATCTTTCTGTCTCAGCCTTTCAAGTACTGGGATTACAGTCCTATACCACCAGGCCAAGTACTCAGGTCTCTTTTTAAAGACCTTGGCCAATGTCACAGCTTCCTCCTCACTCTCTGATATTTTCCTTCTAATTTGCATTTCTCACAAAAGTTTAGTGTGAAAAAAGATTGAATTTGATGGAGTAGAGGCTCTAGATATTACAGACTGTGGCTGCATGAAATAAAGGTCAGGGTTTGAAGGAACTTCAATTGGAAGCACAAATTACTAATCCTTATTTAAAATAGATAAACTAAACCAGGCATGGTGGTGCATGCCTGTAATCCCAGTACTTGAGAGACTGAGAGGATCACAGGTTCAAGGACAGCCTCAGCAACTTACTTAGAAAGACCCTGTTTCAAAACAAAAAATAAAATAGGTCTGAGGCTATAGCTTGGAGGTAGAATTCTCCTGGGTTCAATCCCCAGTAATACATACACATATACACACAAATGGATAAAATATAAGGTAGAGAATAAGGTTTTAGGAACACACACCCTGACCCAGTTGTATTTATGTGTGTTGGGGGAATGGGTGGACGAGAGGCACAACTCAAAATAGATGACTGCAAAATTCCTTTTAAACTGTAACATGGCCTGTAAACATGAGATTAGCTTTAAGATACTGGCACTGACTCTGGCATGCACTCTCACATATTTACCTAAACAGTATCTGTCAGTGGGCCATTGCACAAGATACTGACAAAATGGTATCCCGTGCCTCTGTTGTTGCGTCTGTTTGCAATTCCATGGGGCTTATTTAGTTGCCCTTATTAGGTTAATATATACCACATCAAAAGAGTAGAAAAACAGAACACTTGGGGAAGAAAGGACTGCACAAATGTAACTTAATACTGATGTGCACAGATAAAGAACCAACATGATGCAGGGAACTGAAGAAGCAGATGCACATCATCAAGGACTCAAATACAATAGTATGAGTGACAGCACTCCATACATAAACTGTTAAAGCTGAGTAATAATGTCAAGGATTGTTGTCATCATGACTACCAAGATTGGCTGTCACCCAGCGACTTAGCTGTGATATGCTTTCAGGCAGTTCCTGAGAGGTCCTGTAAACTGCTTTCCTATGCAGGTGCTAGAAAGTGCCATAGAAATATAGTCTCCTGATGATTGTAAAAGCCAAGCAGCTAAATTTAATAAGATATTTGTCAAGAAGATAGAAGATAATGACCAATTTTGGGTAGACAGAGAGTTGCCTGCTGAAACAAAGCATGTATTGAACTATTTTGGAGTAGGAAGTAGCATTGCTATGACAACAAATTACTTATATTTGATTTTGAAGAAGGAGAGCAGTGCAGCTAAATGGTTTAGAAAGCTCATGAGAACAATTGTTGGCACGGGTAGATGTTAAAAATATAAAACGTTAATATGATCTGTTAAATTATTGAGCATCTTGGTGCAGTTTGTATCTTTTCTTCCTGATACCAATAAAATACAACGTAAATAAAATTAAAGGAAAAAGAAGAAAGCATGGTGACACACAAATTGTTCTGTTTTCTAGCTCCAAATGAAATAAATGGGCCTCAAATGAAACTCACAGCATTCACTTTGCTGAAATCCAAAAATGCCATGTGTTTAAAGGAGTAAAGAAACCCAGAGACCTATTCTCTGTGTTTTTATGCCATCCAGGCTTGAAATGATGGTCCTTTGGAGTTTCTCATTTTGTAGATGATTAATCTTCTTTATGATCAATAGTGTGTTTACTTGAAAGGAAACAACTCTTCAGATCTTTTCTATCCTTTGACTGTGTTCATGCCTGAGAGAATGAGTAAATAGTTGTTTGTATGAACTGGTTATTTGCAGTGCATCTGGGGGAATAGGCTTGAGGCTGGTGGAGAAAGCATCAAGAACCTGGAGGAAGCCTGTGGATATGGAGGCTTTCTCCTAGAAATTTAACTCTCCTCTTTCTCTAAAGAGAAAGCTGATTAGATAGCCCATGTTCACTGGGGATAGGTGTAAGGGTCTTTGCCACCAGGTTCTGAGGGTGGGTAGATCTAGGGGCCCCTTGAGTGCTCTTGGAACAGAAGCTTCAAATACTTTAATTTAAGCTGGGCATGTGGTGCATGCCTGTAATCCCAGTACCTGGGAGGTGATGACAGGAGGATCGCAGGTTCAAGGCCAGCCTCAGCAACTTAGCAATACCCTGTTTCAAAATAAAAAATAAAAAGGGATAGGGGTATATCCCAGAGGTAGAACACTCCTGGATTCAATCCCCAGTATAAAAAAATACTTTCATATATCCTCTCCTTTTGTGCCTTTCTCTGCCCCTCTTCTCACTTTTCCCAGTACCATCTCTGTTTTCCCTTTGCACTTCCAGAATAGGAAAGTAAAGTAGGAAACAGGAAAAAGCTTGGGAAAATGAAGGATTTACTTCAATAAGACAGGAATACTACCCTAAACTTCAAATTGCCTTTTCAGGAAAAACTCACAATTTTGCATATACCCTCTCTTCTTTGCAAGGAAAATTCCATTGGTCATTACTACAGGGGAGAGGCTGTGTCATAGGGTTCATTCAGAAGAGTAAGTTTGAAAACAATAACAAGTCAAATCTTAGGCTAACCTCTGATAACTGAGCACTGACCCAGAATCACAGCTGTTGATGAATCATAGACTCTGCCCAGCATACAGTATACATTCCATCTTAAATGAGTTAATGTTTATTGTTTTACTAGTTGATATCACATCAGATTACATCCCAGCTTCCTCAGAAACTTTTAGTGTACCCAGGTGCTTATAAAATAAAATCATAGTACTTGAGAGACTAAGAGAGGAGGATGGCAGGTTCAAGGCCAGCCTCAGCAACTTAGTGAGGCACTATTTCAAAATTAAAAAATATATATAAAAGAAAAAGGGCTGGGGTGTAGCTTGGAGGTAGAATGCTCCTGGGTTCAATCCCCTGTATAGAAAAACCTGACATTGTTAGCCTATTCTGGAAGGTCCTTCACAGTGTAGAAACAGACCTTTTAGAAAAAGATTGCAAACATAACACTCACTGTAGAACATTTGGGAAATATAGAGATTGCAAAACTTTTTCTTAAAGGGCTTTAAGTCTTGCGGGCCATACCGCAACTACTCGAGTTTTGTCAATGAAACACAGAAGTGGCCACAGATAATGACACTCTATGAATGAAATTGTGTGGCTATGTTCCAATAAAACATTATGTAAGAATCAGTGGGCCAGATTTGGTTTGCAGACCATAATTTATAATTTGCTGATCCCTGGTGTACAGAATGAAAAGCACCCATGATCTTACCACCAAAATTTTAACATTTTTGTTTGTTTTCCTCCTGCTTTCATATTGTTTTACATTGTTGTAACTATAGTGTATGTTACCAATTTTATGGCCTGATTTTTTGAATTTGACATTTTCATAAACATTCATATCATTTAAATCTTGTTAGAAGCATAATTCATAATGGATGTATAGTGCTCCATCTTATATCTAGGTCATAATTTACCTAATACTTTCCTGTTATGCTCTGCAGTTATATATAATATTACAAAAAAATCTATTTTGAAGCTGGGTGTGGTGGCACACCCTTGTTCATCCTTGTACTTGGGAGGCTGAGACAGGAGGATCACAGGTTCAGGACCAGCCTCAGCTACTTAGTGAGGCCCTCTGCAATTTAGTGACACCCTGTTTCAAATAAAGAATAAAAATTGAGCCGGGCGTGGTGGCGCACGCTTGTAATCCCAGCATTCGGGAGGCTGAGACCGGAGGATCCGGGTTCGCGGCCAGCCTCAGCTACCTAGTGAGGCACTCCGCAACTTAGTGAGACTCGGTTTCAAAGTAAAGAATAAAAAGTAGGGCTGGGGGTGTAGCTCAGAGGTAGAATGCCCATGAGTTCAACCCCCAGTACTGCAAAAAAAAAAAAAAAAAAAGAATAAAAATTGGACTGAGGATGTAGCTTGGAGGTAGAGTGCTCCTGGGTTCAATCCCCAGTACCACACACAAACACAAATCTGTTTTGTATATAAATCTCTGTGTTTGAGAATATTTCTCCACATCATTTTCCTTGAAGTGGAACTTTTGAGTCAGAAAATATGAATGTTAAGGAGCTTAATATTGCTTTCCAAAAAGGTAATGCCCATTTACATCATTGGGAACAGAGAGAGCTTGTTTCACATTGTCCTTGCCAACATCAGATATTCTCACTAAATCAAAAATTCTTTTTTTTTTTTTCTGGCACTGGGGATTTAACCCAGCGGTGTTTCTACCTCTGAGCTACATGCCAAGCCCTATTTTATTTTATTTTGAAACAGTCTCTCCAAATTACTGTGTGCTGGCCAGACCTGTGATCCTCCTGTCTCAGCTTCCCAAGTACTGGGATTACGGGCATGTGCCAATGCACCTATGTATACAAAATCTTTTTTTTTAATGGCACTAAGTTAATATATAATTATTTGATATTAGGGTGATTGGGAAAATATTTTGAGTGATTATTTATTAGTTATCATAGCTTCTTCAGCTCATTTCTTCATGAATGCCCCCTGGGCCCTAACCTATTCCCCGTTACTCATGCAGTTTCCCCCTGTTATCCTTCTAGCTCCTTTTGTCAAGGTTTTACTCATTTCTTTAATGTGTATTCCAGATCTGTATTCAGCTACAGTCCATGCAGTCCTCTCTAGTTCCTCCCATTAGATATGATCTCTCTGTCTTTGAATTCCCAGAGCACTGTGTGCCTCTCTCGGCACTTATCTCTTTCAACCCCCTTTTGTGGTTATCTGTAAACTGGCTTTATTCCTAGGGCAGGGACTGGGTCATGTTTTCTTTATATTGACTCTCCTAGCTAAGCAAAGAGCTTAGTATACAGTGGACAGATCCTTCTGTTAGCACTTTGTTGAAAGGTTCCTGAGGTTGGCTGCATGTTACCTTTTTTTCAAATGTGATGTTGCAGTTGCCTGTGATGTTTACAGAACTGGTTGGGGTCACTGATAAGAAATGCTTTCCTGGTTACTTAAGATGGGCAACCTTCCTAAATGCTAGTCACTAATTACATGAAATTTGGATCGTCAAGTTTAACGAGTGATGATGAAAACCAGTTTTAATATGCATAAGGCTGCTATTCCCTTGCATATATGGGATAGTATTACACTGTCTGGTAGGAGTTTGGAGTTTCAGTGATGTTGGGAGGTTTTTTTTTTTTTTTTTTGTGGTACTAGGGATTGAACCCCAGGGTATTCTACTTCCGAGCTGCACCCCTAGTCCTATTTTTATTCTTTTATTTTTGAAACAGGGTTTCACTAAGTTGTGGAGGGCCTCACTAAGTAGCTGAAGATGGCCGTGAACCTGGATCCTCTGGTCTCAGCCTCCTAAGTACTGGGATGATAGAAGTTTTTTATATCTCCCCTGTTTAACACAGTAGTCTGTTAACCACATGTAGCTATTGTACATTTTATATGTGATTGCTGCAACTGATTGTTTTTATTTTATTTCATTTAAAATACTATAAATTGAAATAGGCACATATAGCTAGTAGCTACCATATTGGACAGTGCAGGAGCATACAGAATATTTAAAGATACATTTCTGTATTTATGGCCATGAAAAGCTGAGTATTTATAGAAACCTAGAGTAACACTAAAGTTACAACCACTGAGAATTTTAGAGAGGCAGCCCAGACCCTGGTAGAACCATGGAGAGAGAGGAAGCCCTGAATTTGGTTCTAAGTGGAAACTGACTCCAGCAGGAGGGTTATATTGGGAGAAAAGGGAGAAGGCACCGTATTGGTAGGGTGGAGGTTGAAAAAAACAAGCTGGAATACAGAGAAGACATTTGGACTTGATAAGTTCAATAATAGGAAACATTAAAAATCCAGTGAAAGATGAGGTCAGCTTGACCAGGCATGTGCAAGCTACTAGAAGAAGATACATTATTTGCTCCTTCCTTATTGGGTCAAAGCCAGCCACATCAGAAAACACAAATGGTTTATTTAACATTAAATGAATCAGTCATCGTGTACCTTTCTGTGGTTCCCATACACACCAGCGTAGAGTGCTGATGGCTGGGAGTTGAGTGGTAGCCTGCATGAGAGGAGCCCACATGTAATTGCCACCTGTTACCTGGAGCCACAAAAAGTTTGCTTTGAATGGCTCTTTGACTCTTTAGAAACAATCTGGGAGCCACCCATTCTATTCCAACTTGCCTTCTTTTTCTTTTTTCTCTTTTCTCCTTCCTTCCTTTCCTCCCTCCTTCCCTCCCTCCCTTCCTCCCTCCCTCCCTTCCTTCCCTCCCACTGAGGATT